>CATKHO010000006.1:0-100473 GCA_949752695.1 Melanostoma scalare
ACCAAAATGTAAAAAGCTAAATATCTCGAGAGCGTTGCGAGATATACGAAAAATAACGATTTTTTTGGGGTTGTACGTTGGGGGACTCAATTTGAAACGCTTAATACGATCCCATCAAAACATTCCTGAAATCTCACTTTCCTAGGTGACCAAAATGTAAAAAGCTCCATATCTCGAGAACGTTGCGAGATAGACGAAAAATAACGATTTTTTTGGAGTTGTACGTTGGGGGGACTCAATTTGGGACGCTTAATACGATCCCATCAAAACATTCCTGAAATCTCACTTTCCTAGGTGACCAAAATGTAAAAAGCTAAATATCTCGAGAACGTTGCGAGATAGACGAAAAATAACGATTTTTTTGGGGTGTACGTTGGGGGGACTCAATTTGAGACGCTTAATACGATCCCATCAAAACATTCCTGAAATCTCACTTTCCTAGGTGACCAAAATGTAAAAAGCTAAATATCTCGAGAACGTTGCGAGATAGACGAAAAATAACGATTTTTTTGGGGTTGTACGTTGGGGGGACTTAATTTGGGACGCTTAATACGATCCCATCAAAACATTCCTGAAATCTCACTTTCCTAGGTGACCAAAATGTAAAAAGCTCCATATCTCGAGAACGTTGCGAGATAGACGAAAAATAACGATTTTTTTTGGGTTTTTACGTTGGGGGGACTCAATTTGAGACGCTTAATACGATCCCATCAAAACATTCCTGAAATCTCACTTTCCTAGGTGACCAAAATGTAAAAAGCTAAATATCTCGAGAACGTTGCGAGATAGACGAAAAATATCCCATCAAAACATTCCTGAAATCTCACTTTCCTAGGTGACCAAAATGTAAAAAGCTAAATATCTCGAGAACGTTGCGAGATAGACGAAAAATAACGATTTTTTTGGGGTTGTATGGTGGGGGGACTCAATTTGAGACGCTTAATACGATCCCATCAAAACATTCCTGAAATCTCACTTTCCTAGGTGACCAAAATGTAAAAAGCTAAATATCTCGAGAACGTTGCGAGATAGACGAAAAATAACGATTTTTTTGGGGTTGTATGGTGGGGGGACTCAATTTGAGACGCTTAATACGATCCCATCAAAACATTCCTGAAATCTCACTTTCCTAGGTGACCAAAATGTAAAAAGCTAAATATCTCGAGAACGTTGCGAGATAGACGAAAAATAACGATTTTTTTGGGGTTGTATGGTGGGGGGACTCAATTTGAGACGCTTAATACGATCCCATCAAAACATTCCTGAAATCTCACTTTCCTAGGTGACCAAAATGTAAAAAGCTAAATATCTCGAGAACGTTGCGAGATAGACGAAAAATAACGATTTTTTTGGGGTTGTACGTTGGGGGGACTCAATTTGGGACGCTTAATACGATCCCATCAAAACATTCCTGAAATCTCACTTTCCTAGGTGACCAAAATGTAAAAAGCTCCATATCTCGAGAACGTTGCGAGATAGATGAAAAATAACGATTTTTTTGAGGTTGTATGGTGGGGGGACTCAATTTGAGACGCTTAATACGATCCCATCAAAACATTCCTGAAATCTCACTTTCCTAGGTGACCAAAATGTAAAAAGCTCCATATCTCGAGAACGTTGCGAGATAGACGAAAAATAACGATTTTTTTGGGGTTGTACGTTGGGGGGACTCAATTTGGGACGCTTAATACGATCCCATCAAAACATTCCTGAAATCTCACTTTCCTAGGTGACCAAAATGTAAAAAGCTCCATATCTCGAGAACGTTGCGAGATAGACGAAAAATAACGATTTTTTTGGGGTTGTACGTTGGGGGGACTCAATTTGGGACGCTTAATACGATCCCATCAAAACATTCCTGAAATCTCACTTTCCTAGGTGACCAAAATGTAAAAAGCTAATATCTCGAGAACGTTGCGAGATAGACGAAAAATAACGATTTTTTTGGGGTTGTACGTTGGGGGGACTCAATTTGAGACGCTTAATACGATCCCATCAAAACATTCCTGAAATCTCACTTTCCTAGGTGACCAAAATGTAAAAAGCTCCATATCTCGAGAACGTTGCGAGATAGACGAAAAATAACGATTTTTTTGGGGTTGTACGTTGGGGGAAACCAATTTGAGACGCTTAATACGATCCCATCAAAACATTCCTGAAATCTCACTTTCCTAGGTGACCAAAATGTAAAAAGCTAAATATCTCGAGAACGTTGCGAGATAGACTAAAAATAACGATTTTTTTGGGGTTGTACGTTGGGGGAAACCAATTTGAGACGCTTAATACGATCCCATCAAAACATTCCTGAAATCTCACTTTCCTAGGTGACCAAAATGTAAAAAGCTAAATATCTCGAGAACGTTGCGAGATAGACGAAAAATAACGATTTTTTTGGGGTTGTACGTTGGGGGGACTCAATTTGAGACGCTTAATACGATCCCATCAAAACATTCCTGAAATCTCACTTTCCTAGGTGACCAAAATGTAAAAAGCTAAATATCTCGAGAACGTTGCGAGATAGACGAAAAATAACGATTTTTTGGGGTTGTACGTTGGGGGGACTCAAATTGAGACGCTTAATACGATCCCATCAAAACATTCCTGAAATCTCACTTTCCTAGGTGACCAAAATGTAAAAAGCTAAATATCTCGAGAACGTTGCGAGATAGACGAAAAATAACGATTTTTTTTGGGGTTGTACGTTGGGGGACTCAATTTGGGACGCTTAATACGATCCCATCAAAACATTCCTGAAATCTCACTTTCCTAGGTGACCAAAATGTAAAAAGCTAAATATCTCGAGAACGTTGCGAGATAGACGAAAAATAACGATTTTTTTGGGGTTGTACGTTGGGGGGACTCAATTTGAAACGCTTAATACGATCCCATCAAAACATTCCTGAAATCTCACTTTCCTAGGTGACCAAAATGTAAAAAGCTAAATATCTCGAGAACGTTGCGAGATAGACGAAAAATAACGATTTTTTTGGGGTTGTATGGTGGGGGGACTCAATTTGAGACGCTTAATACGATCCTATCAAAACATTCCTGAAATCTCACTTTCCTAGGTGACCAAAATGTAAAAAGCTAAATATCTCGAGAACGTTGCGAGATAGACGAAAAATAACGATTTTTTTGGGGTTGTACGTTGGGGGGACTCAATTTGAGACGCTTAATACGATCCCATCAAAACATTCCTGAAATCTCACTTTCCTAGGTGACCAAAATGTAAAAAGCTAAATATCTCGAGAACGTTGCGAGATAGACGAAAAATAACGATTTTTTGGGGTTGTACGTTGGGGGGACTCAATTTGAGACGCTTAATACGATCCCATCAAAACATTCCTGAAATCTCACTTTCCTAGGTGACCAAAATGTAAAAAGCTAAATATCTCGAGAACGTTGCGAGATAGACGAAAAATAACGATTTTTTTGGGGTTGTACGTTGGGGGGACTCAATTTGAAACGCTTAATACGATCCCATCAAAACATTCCTGAAATCTCACTTTCCTAGGTGACCAAAATGTAAAAAGCTCCATATCTCGAGAACGTTGCGAGATAGACGAAAAATAACGATTTTTTTGAGGTTGTATGGTGGGGGGACTCAATTTGAGACGCTTAATACGATCCCATCAAAACATTCCTGAAATCTCACTTTCCTAGGTGACCAAAATGTAAAAAGCTCCATATCTCGAGAACGTTGCGAGATAGACGAAAAATAACGATTTTTTTGGGGTTGTACGTTGGGGGGACTCAATTTGGGACGCTTAATACGATCCCATCAAAACATTCCTGAAATCTCACTTTCCTAGGTGACCAAAATGTAAAAAGCTCCATATCTCGAGAACGTTGCGAGATAGACAAAAATAACGATTTTTTTGAGGTTGTATGGTGGGAGGACTCAATTTGAGACGCTTAATACGATCCCATCAAAACATTCCTGAAATCTCACTTTCCTAGGTGACCAAAATGTAAAAAGCTCCATATCTCGAGAACGTTGCGAGATAGACGAAAAATAACGATTTTTTTGGAGTTGTATGGTGGGGGGACTCAATTTGAGACGCTTAATACGATCCCATCAAAACATTCCTGAAATCTCACTTTCCTAGGTGACCAAAATGTAAAAAGCTAAATATCTCGAGAACGTTGCGAGATAGACGAAAAATAACGATTTTTTTGGGGTTGTATGGTGGGGGGACTCAATTTGAGACGCTTAATACGATCCCATCAAAACATTCCTGAAATCTCACTTTCCTAGGTGACCAAAATGTAAAAAGCTAAATATCTCGAGAACGTTGCGAGATAGACGAAAAATAACGATTTTTTTGGGGTTGTATGGTGGGGGGAATCAATTTGAGACGCTTAATACGATCCCATCAAAACATTCCTGAAATCTCACTTTCCTAGGTGACCAAAATGTAAAAAGCTCCATATCTCGAGAACGTTGCGAGATAGACGAAAAATAACGATTTTTTTGAGGTTGTATGGTGGGGGGACTCAATTTGAGACGCTTAATACGATCCCATCAAAACATTCCTGAAATCTCACTTTCCTAGGTGACCAAAATGTAAAAAGCTCCATATCTCGAGAACGTTGCGAGATAGACGAAAAATAACGATTTTTTTGGGGTTGTACGTTGGGGGGACTCAATTTGGGACGCTTAATACGATCCCATCAAAACATTCCTGAAATCTCACTTTCCTAGGTGACCAAAATGTAAAAAGCTCCATATCTCGAGAACGTTGCGAGATAGACGAAAAATAACGATTTTTTTGGAGTTGTATGGTGGGGGGACTCAATTTGAGACGCTTAATACGATCCCATCAAAACATTCCTGAAATCTCACTTTCCTAGGTGACCAAAATGTAAAAAGCTAAATATCTCGAGAACGTTGCGAGATAGACGAAAAATAACGATTTTTTTGGGGTTGTGTGGTGGGGGGACTCTATTTGAGACGCTTAATACGATCCCATCAAAACATTCCTGAAATCTCACTTTCCTAGGTGACCAAAATGTAAAAAGCTAAATATCTCGAGAACGTTGCGAGATAGACGAAAAATAACGATTTTTTTGGGGTTGTACGTTGGGGGGAATCAATTTGAGACGCTTAATACGATCCCATCAAAACATTCCTGAAATCTCACTTTCCTAGGTGACCAAAATGTAAAAAGCTCCATATCTCGAGAACGTTGCGAGATAGACGAAAAATAAAGATTTTTTTGGAGTTGTATGGTGGGGGGACTCAATTTGAGACGCTTAATACGATCCCATCAAAACATTCCTGAAATCTCACTTTCCTAGGTGACCAAAATGTAAAAAGCTAAATATCTCGAGAACGTTGCGAGATAGACGAAAAATAACGATTTTTTTGGGGTTGTACGTTGGGGGGACTCAATTTGAGACGCTTAATACGATCCCATCAAAACATTCCTGAAATCTCACTTTCCTAGGTGACCAAAATGTAAAAAGCTCCATATCTCGAGAACGTTGCGAGATAGACGAAAAATAACGATTTTTTTGGGGTTGTACGTTGGGGGGACTCAATTTGAGACGCTTAATACGATCCCATCAAAACATTCCTGAAATCTCACTTTCCTCGGTGACCAAAATGTAAAAAGCTAAATATCTCGAGAACGTTGCGAGATAGACGAAAAATAACGATTTTTTTGGGGTTGTACGTTGGGGGGACTCAATTTGAGACGCTTAATACGATCCCATCAAAACATTCCTGAAATCTCACTTTCCTAGGTGACCAAAATGTAAAAAGCTCCATATCTCGAGAACGTTGCGAGATAGACGAAAAATAACGATTTTTTTGGGGTGTACGTTTGGGGGGACTCAATTTGAAACGCTTAATACGATCCCATCAAAACATTCCTGAAATCTCACTTTCCTAGGTGACCAAAATGTAAAAAGCTCCATATCTCGAGAACGTTGCGAGATAGACGAAAAATAACGATTTTTTTGGGGTTGTACGTTGGGGGGACTCAATTTGAGACGCTTAATACGATCCCATCAAAACATTCCTGAAATCTCACTTTCCTAGGTGACCAAAATGTAAAAAGCTTAATATCTCGAGAACGTTGCGAGATAGACGAAAAATAACGATTTTTTTGGGGTGTACGTTGGGGGAACTCAATTTGAGACGCTTAATACGATCCCATCAAAACATTCCTGAAATCTCACTTTCCTAGGTGACCAAAATGTAAAAAGCTAAATATCTCGAGAACGTTGCGAGATAGACGAAAAATAACGATTTTTTTGGGGTTGTACGTTGGGGGGACTCAATTTGGGACGCTTAATACGATCCCATCAAAACATTCCTGAAATCTCACTTTCCTAGGTGACCAAAATGTAAAAAGCTCCATATCTCGAGAACGTTGCGAGATAGACGAAAAATAACGATTTTTTTGGGGTTGTATGGTGGGGGGACTCAATTTGAGACGCTTAAAACGATCTCATCAAAACATTCCTGAAATCTCACTTTCCTGTAACGTTGCGAGATAGACGAAAAATAACGATTTTTTTGGGGTTGTACGTTGGGGGGAATCAATTTGAGACGCTTAATACGATCCCATCAAAACATTCCTGAAATCTCACTTTCCTAGGTGACCAAAATGTAAAAAGCTCCATATCTCGAGAACGTTGCGAGATAGACGAAAAATAACGATTTTTTTGAGGTTGTATGGTGGGGGGACTCAATTTGAGACGCTTAATACGATCCCATCAAAACATTCCTGAAATCTCACTTTCCTAGGTGACCAAAATGTAAAAAGCTCCATATCTCGAGAACGTTGCGAGATAGACGAAAAATAACGATTTTTTTGGGGTTGTACGTTGGGGGGACTCAATTTGGGACGCTTAATACGATCCCATCAAAACATTCCTGAAATCTCACTTTCCTAGGTGACCAAAATGTAAAAAGCTCCATATCTCGAGAACGTTGCGAGATAGACGAAAAATAACGATTTTTTTGGAGTTGTATGGTGGGGGGACTCAATTTGAGACGCTTAATACGATCCCATCAAAACATTCCTGAAATCTCACTTTCCTAGGTGACCAAAATGTAAAAAGCTAAATATCTCGAGAACGTTGCGAGATAGACGAAAAATAACGATTTTTTTGGGGTTGTGTGGTGGGGGGACTCTATTTGAGACGCTTAATACGATCCCATCAAAACATTCCTGAAATCTCACTTTCCTAGGTGACCAAAATGTAAAAAGCTAAATATCTCGAGAACGTTGCGAGATAGACGAAAAATAACGATTTTTTTGGGGTTGTACGTTGGGGGGAATCAATTTGAGACGCTTAATACGATCCCATCAAAACATTCCTGAAATCTCACTTTCCTAGGTGACCAAAATGTAAAAAGCTCCATATCTCGAGAACGTTGCGAGATAGACGAAAAATAAAGATTTTTTTGGAGTTGTATGGTGGGGGGACTCAATTTGAGACGCTTAATACGATCCCATCAAAACATTCCTGAAATCTCACTTTCCTAGGTGACCAAAATGTAAAAAGCTAAATATCTCGAGAACGTTGCGAGATAGACGAAAAATAACGATTTTTTTGGGGTTGTACGTTGGGGGGACTCAATTTGAGACGCTTAATACGATCCCATCAAAACATTCCTGAAATCTCACTTTCCTAGGTGACCAAAATGTAAAAAGCTCCATATCTCGAGAACGTTGCGAGATAGACGAAAAATAACGATTTTTTTGGGGTTGTACGTTGGGGGGACTCAATTTGAGACGCTTAATACGATCCCATCAAAACATTCCTGAAATCTCACTTTCCTCGGTGACCAAAATGTAAAAAGCTAAATATCTCGAGAACGTTGCGAGATAGACGAAAAATAACGATTTTTTTGGGGTGTACGTTGGGGGGACTCAATTTGAAACGCTTAATACGATCCCATCAAAACATTCCTGAAATCTCACTTTCCTAGGTGACCAAAATGTAAAAAGCTAAATATCTCGAGAACGTTGCGAGATAGACGAAAAATAACGATTTTTTTGGGGTGTACGTTGGGGGGACTCAATTTGAGACGCTTAATACGATCCCATCAAAACATTCCTGAAATCTCACTTTCCTAGGTGACCAAAATGTAAAAAGCTAAATATCTCGAGAACGTTGCGAGATAGACGAAAAATAACGATTTTTTTGGGGTGTACGTTGGGGGGACTCAATTTGAGACGCTTAATACGATCCCATCAAAACATTCCTGAAATCTCACTTTCCTAGGTGACCAAAATGTAAAAAGCTCCATATCTCGAGAACGTTGCGAGATAGACGAAAAATAACGATTTTTTTGGGTTTATACGTTGGGGGAACTCAATTTGAGACGCTTAATACGATCCCATCAAAACATTCCTGAAATCTCACTTTCCTAGGTGACCAAAATGTAAAAAGCTAAATATCTCGAGAACGTTGCGAGATAGACGAAAAATAACGATTTTTTTGGGGTTGTACGTTGGGGGGACTCAATTTGGGACGCTTAATACGATCCCATCAAAACATTCCTGAAATCTCACTTTCCTAGGTGACCAAAATGTAAAAAGCTCCATATCTCGAGAACGTTGCGAGATAGACGAAAAATAACGATTTTTTTGGGGTTGTATGGTGGGGGGACTCAATTTGAGACGCTTAATACGATCTCATCAAAACATTCCTGAAATCTCACTTTCCTAGGTGACCAAAATGTAAAAAGCTCCATATCTCGAGAACGTTGCGAGATAGACGAAAAATAACGATTTTTTTGGGGTTGTATGGTGGGGGGACTCAATTTGAGACGCTTAATACGATCCCATCAAAACATTCCTGAAATCTCACTTTCCTGGGTGACCAAAATGTAAAAAGCTACATATCTCGAGAACGTTGCGAGATAGACGAAAAATAACGATTTTTTTGGGGTTGTATGGTGGGGGGACTCAATTTGAGACGCTTAATACGATCCCATCAAAACATTCCTGAAATCTCACTTTCCTAGGTGACCAAAATGTAAAAAGCTAAATATCGCGAGAACGTTGCGAGATAGACGAAAAATAACGATTTTTTTGGGGTTGTACGTTGGGGGGTCTCAATTTGAAACGCTTAATACGATCCCATCAAAACATTCCTGAAATCTCACTTTCCTAGGTGACCAAAATGTAAAAAGCTCCATATCTCGAGAACGTTGCGAGATAGACGAAAAATAACGATTTTTTTGGGGTTGTATGGTGGGGGGACTCAATTTGAGACGCTTAATACGATCCCATCAAAACATTCCTGAAATCTCACTTTCCTAGGTGACCAAAATGTAAAAAGCGCCATATCTCGAGAACGTTGCGAGATAGACGAAAAATAACGATTTTTTTGAGGTTGTATGGTGGGGGGACTCAATTTGAGACGCTTAATACGATCCCATCAAAACATTCCTGAAATCTCACTTTCCTAGGTGACCAAAATGTAAAAAGCTCCATATCTCGAGAACGTTGCGAGATAGACGAAAAATAACGATTTTTTTGGGGTTGTACGTTGGGGGGAATCAATTTGAGACGCTTAATACGATCCCATCAAAACATTCCTGAAATCTCACTTTCCTAGGTGACCAAAATGTAAAAAGCTCCATATCTCGAGAACGTTGCGAGATAGACGAAAAATAACGATTTTTTTGGGGTTGTACGTTGGGGGGACTCAATTTGGGACGCTTAATACGATCCCATCAAAACATTCCTGAAATCTCACTTTCCTAGGTGACCAAAATGTAAAAAGCTCCATATCTCGAGAACGTTGCGAGATAGACGAAAAATAACGATTTTTTTGGGGTTGTATGGTGGGGGGACTCAATTTGAGACGCTTAATACGATCCCATCAAAACATTCCTGAAATCTCACTTTCCTAGGTGACCAAAATGTAAAAAGCTAAATATCTCGAGAACGTTGCGAGATAGACGAAAAATAACGATTTTTTTGGGGTTGTACGTTGGGGGGACTCAATTTGAAACGCTTAATACGATCCCATCAAAACATTCCTGAAATCTCACTTTCCTAGGTGACCAAAATGTAAAAAGCTCCATATCTCGAGAACGTTGCGAGATAGACGAAAAATAACGATTTTTTTGGGGTTGTATGGTGGGGGGACTCAATTTGAGACGCTTAGTACGATCCCATCAAAACATTCCTGAAATCTCACTTTCCTAGGTGACCAAAATGTAAAAAGCTAAATATCTCGAGAACGTTGCGAGATAGACGAAAAATAACGATTTTTTTGGGGTTGTACGTTGGGGGGAATCAATTTGAGACGCTTAATACGATCCCATCAAAACATTCCTGAAATCTCACTTTCCTAGGTGACCAAAATGTAAAAAGCTCCATATCTCGAGAACGTTGCGAGATAGACGAAAAATAACGATTTTTTTGGAGTTGTATGGTGGGGGGACTCAATTTGAGACGCTTAATACGATCCCATCAAAACATTCCTGAAATCTCACTTTCCTAGGTGACCAAAATGTAAAAAGCTAAATATCTCGAGAACGTTGCGAGATAGACGAAAAATAACGATTTTTTTGGGGTTGTATGGTGGGGGGACTCAATTTGAGACGCTTAATACGATCCCATCAAAACATTCCTGAAATCTCACTTTCCTAGGTGACCAAAATGTAAAAAGCTAAATATCTCGAGAACGTTGCGAGATAGACGAAAAATAACGATTTTTTTGGGGTTGTACGTTGGGGGGACTCAATTTGAGACGCTTAATACGATCCCATCAAAACATTCCTGAAATCTCACTTTCCTAGGTGACCAAAATGTAAAAAGCTCCATATCTCGAGAACGTTGCGAGATAGACGAAAAATAACGATTTTTTTGGGGTTGTACGTTGGGGGGAATCAATTTGAGACGCTTAATACGATCCCATCAAAACATTCCTGAAATCTCACTTTCCTAGGTGACCAAAATGTAAAAAGCTCCATATCTCGAGAACGTTGCGAGATAGACGAAAAATAACGATTTTTTTTGGGTTGTACGTTGGGGGTACTCAATTTGAGACGCTTAATACGATCCCATCAAAACATTCCTGAAATCTCACTTTCCTAGGTGACCAAAATGTAAAAAGCTCCATATCTCGAGAACGTTGCGAGATAGACGAAAAATAACGATTTTTTTGGGGTTGTATGGTGGGGGGACTCAATTTGAGACGCTTAATACGATCCCATCAAAACATTCCTGAAATCTCACTTTCCTGGGTGACCAAAATGTAAAAAGCTCCATATCTCGAGAACGTTGCGAGATAGACGAAAAATAACGATTTTTTTGGGGTTGTATGGTGGGGGGACTCAATTTGAGACGCTTAATACGATCCCATCAAAACATTCCTGAAATCTCACTTTCCTAGGTGACCAAAATGTAAAAAGCTCCATATCTCGAGAACGTTGCGAGATAGACGAAAAATAACGATTTTTTTGGGGTTGTACGTTGGGGGGAATCAATTTGAGACGCTTAATACGATCCCATCAAAACATTCCTGAAATCTCACTTTCCTAGGTGACCAAAATGTAAAAAGCTCCATATCTCGAGAACGTTGCGAGATAGACGAAAAATAACGATTTTTTTTGGGTTGTACGTTGGGGGTACTCAATTTGAGACGCTTAATACGATCCCATCAAAACATTCCTGAAATCTCACTTTCCTAGGTGACCAAAATGTAAAAAGCTCCATATCTCGAGAACGTTGCGAGATAGACGAAAAATAACGATTTTTTTGGGGTTGTATGGTGGGGGGACTCAATTTGAGACGCTTAATACGATCCCATCAAAACATTCCTGAAATCTCACTTTCCTGGGTGACCAAAATGTAAAAAGCTCCATATCTCGAGAACGTTGCGAGATAGACGAAAAATAACGATTTTTTTGGGGTTGTATGGTGGGGGGACTCAATTTGAGACGCTTAATACGATCCCATCAAAACATTCCTGAAATCTCACTTTCCTAGGTGACCAAAATGTAAAAAGCTCCATATCTCGAGAACGTTGCGAGATAGACGAAAAATAACGATTTTTTTGAGGTTGTATGGTGGGGGGACTCAATTTGAGACGCTTAATACGATCCCATCAAAACATTCCTGAAATCTCACTTTCCTAGGTGACCAAAATGTAAAAAGCTCCATATCTCGAGAACGTTGCGAGATAGACGAAAAATAACGATTTTTTTGGGGTTGTATGGTGGGGGGACTCAATTTGAGACGCTTAATACGATCCCATCAAAACATTCCTGAAATCTCACTTTCCTAGGTGACCAAAATGTAAAAAGCTAAATATCTCGAGAACGTTGCGAGATAGACGAAAAATAACGATTTTTTTGGGTTGTACGTTGGGGGGACTCAATTTGGGACGCTTAATACGATCCCATCAAAACATTCCTGAAATCTCACTTTCCTAGGTGACCAAAATGTAAAAAGCTAAATATCTCGAGAACGTTGCGAGATAGACGAAAAATAACGATTTTTTTGGGGTTGTATGGTGGGGGGACTCAATTTGAGACGCTTAATACGATCCCATCAAAACATTCCTGAAATCTCACTTTCCTAGGTGACCAAAATGTAAAAAGCTCCATATCTCGAGAACGTTGCGAGATAGACGAAAAATAACGATTTTTTTGAGGTTGTATGGTGGGGGGACTCAATTTGAGACGCTTAATACGATCCCATCAAAACATTCCTGAAATCTCACTTTCCTAGGTGACCAAAATGTAAAAAGCTCCATATCTCGAGAACGTTGCGAGATAGACGAAAAATAACGATTTTTTTGGGGTTGTACGTTGGGGGGACTCAATTTGGGACGCTTAATACGATCCCATCAAAACATTCCTGAAATCTCACTTTCCTAGGTGACCAAAATGTAAAAAGCTCCATATCTCGAGAACGTTGCGAGATAGACGAAAAATAACGATTTTTTTGGGGTTGTATGGTGGGGGGACTCAATTTGAGACGCTTAATACGATCCCATCAAAACATTCCTGAAATCTCACTTTCCTAGGTGACCAAAATGTAAAAAGCTAAATATCTCGAGAACGTTGCGAGATAGACGAAAAATAACGATTTTTTTGGGGTTGTACGTTGGGGGGACTCAATTTGAAACGCTTAATACGATCCCATCAAAACATTCCTGAAATCTCACTTTCCTAGGTGACCAAAATGTAAAAAGCTCCATATCTCGAGAACGTTGCGAGATAGACGAAAAATAACGATTTTTTTGGGGTTGTATGGTGGGGGGACTCAATTTGAGACGCTTAATACGATCCCATCAAAACATTCCTGAAATCTCACTTTCCTAGGTGACCAAAATGTAAAAAGCTAAATATCTCGAGAACGTTGCGAGATAGACGAAAAATAACGATTTTTTTGGGGTTGTACGTTGGGGGGAATCAATTTGAGACGCTTAATACGATCCCATCAAAACATTCCTGAAATCTCACTTTCCTAGGTGACCAAAATGTAAAAAGCTAAATATCTCGAGAACGTTGCGAGATAGACGAAAAATAACGATTTTTTTGGGGTTGTACGTTGGGGGGAATCAATTTGAGACGCTTAATACGATCCCATCAAAACATTCCTCAAATCTCACTTTCCTAGGTGACCAAAATGTAAAAAGCTAAATATCTCGAGAACGTTGCGAGATAGACGAAAAATAACGATTTTTTTGGGGTTGTATGGTGGGGGGACTCAATTTGAGACGCTTAATACGATCCCATCAAAACATTCCTGAAATCTCACTTTCCTAGGTGACCAAAATGTAAAAAGCTAAATATCTCGAGAACGTTGCGAGATAGACGAAAAATAACGATTTTTTTGGGGTTGTACGTTGGGGGGACTCAATTTGAGACGCTTAATACGATCCCATCAAAACATTCCTGAAATCTCACTTTCCTAGGTGACCAAAATGTAAAAAGCTCCATATCTCGAGAACGTTGCGAGATAGACGAAAAATAACGATTTTTTTGGGGTTGTATGGTGGGGGGACTCAATTTGAGACGCTTAATACGATCCCATCAAAACATTCCTGAAATCTCACTTTCCTAGGTGACCAAAATGTAAAAAGCTAAATATCTCGAGAACGTTGCGAGATAGACGAAAAATAACGATTTTTTTGGGGTTGTACGTTGGGGGGACTCAATTTGAGACGCTTAATACGATCCCATCAAAACATTCCTGAAATCTCACTTTCCTAGGTGACCAAAATGTAAAAAGCTAAATATCTCGAGAACGTTGCGAGATAGACGAAAAATAACGATTTTTTTGGGGTGTACGTTGGGGGGACTCAATTTGAGACGCTTAATACGATCCCATCAAAACATTCCTGAAATCTCACTTTCCTAGGTGACCAAAATGTAAAAAGCTCCATATCTCGAGAACGTTGCGAGATAGACGAAAAATAACGATTTTTTTGGGTTTATACGTTGGGGGGACTCAATTTGAGACGCTTAATACGATCCCATCAAAACATTCCTGAAATCTCACTTTCCTAGGTGACCAAAATGTAAAAAGCTAAATATCTCGAGAACGTTGCGAGATAGACGAAAAATAACGATTTTTTTGGGGTTGTATGGTGGGGGGACTCAATTTGAGACGCTTAATACAATCCCATCAAAACATTCCTGAAATCTCACTTTCCTAGGTGACCAAAATGTAAAAAGCTAAATATCTCGAGAACGTTGCGAGATAGACGAAAAATAACGATTTTTTTGGGGTTGTACGTTGGGGGGACTCAGTTTGAGACGCTTAATACGATCCCATCAAAACATTCCTGAAATCTCACTTTCCTAGGTGACCAAAATGTAAAAAGCTCCATATCTCGAGAACGTTGCGAGATAGACGAAAAATAACGATTTTTTTGCGGTTGTACGTTGGGGGGACTCAATTTGAAACGCTTAATACGATCCCATCAAAACATTCCTGAAATCTCACTTTCCTAGGTGACCAAAATGTAAAAAGCTCCATATCTCGAGAACGTTGCGAGATAGACGAAAAATAACGATTTTTTTGGGGTTGTATGGTGGGGGGACTCAATTTGAGACGCTTAATACGATCCCATCAAAACATTCCTGAAATCTCACTTTCCTAGGTGACCAAAATGTAAAAAGCTAAATATCGCGAGAACGTTGCGAGATAGACGAAAAATAACGATTTTTTTGGGGTTGTACGTTGGGGGGACTCAATTTGAAACGCTTAATACGATCCCATCAAAACATTCCTGAAATCTCACTTTCCTAGGTGACCAAAATGTAAAAAGCTAAATATCTCGAGAACGTTGCGAGATAGACGAAAAATAACGATTTTTTTGGGGTTGTACGTTGGGGGGACTCAGTTTGAGACGCTTAATACGATCCCATCAAAACATTCCTGAAATCTCACTTTCCTAGGTGACCAAAATGTAAAAAGCTCCATATCTCGAGAACGTTGCGAGATAGACGAAAAATAACGATTTTTTTGGGGTTGTATGGTGGGGGGACTCAATTTGAGACGCTTAATACGATCCCATCAAAACATTCCTGAAATCTCACTTTCCTAGGTGACCAAAATGTAAAAAGCTCCATATCTCGAGAACGTTGCGAGATAGACGAAAAATAACGATTTTTTTGGGGTTGTATGGTGGGGGGACTCAATTTGAGACGCTTAATACGATCCCATCAAAACATTCCTGAAATCTCACTTTCCTAGGTGACCAAAATGTAAAAAGCTCCATATCTCGAGAACGTTGCGAGATAGACGAAAAATAACGATTTTTTTGGGGTTGTACGTTGGGGGGACTCAATTTGAGACGCTTAATACGATCCCATCAAAACATTCCTGAAATCTCACTTTCCTAGGTGACCAAAATGTAAAAAGCTCCATATCTCGAGAACGTTGCGAGATAGACGAAAAATAACGATTTTTTTGGGGTTGTATGGTGGGGGGACTCAATTTGAGACGCTTAATACGATCTCATCAAAACATTCCTGAAATCTCACTTTCCTAGGTGACCAAAATGTAAAAAGCTCCATATCTCGAGAACGTTGCGAGATAGACGAAAAATAACGATTTTTTTGGGTTTATACGTTGGGGGGACTCAATTTGAGACGCTTAATACGATCCCATCAAAACATTCCTGAAATCTCACTTTCCTAGGTGACCAAAATGTAAAAAGCTAAATATCTCGAGAACGTTGCGAGATAGACGAAAAATAACGATTTTTTTGGGGTTGTACGTTGGGGGGACTCAATTTGAAACGCTTAATACGATCCCATCAAAACATTCCTGAAATCTCACTTTCCTAGGTGACCAAAATGTAAAAAGCTCCATATCTCGAGAACGTTGCGAGATAGACGAAAAATAACGATTTTTTTGGGGTTGTATGGTGGGGGGACTCAATTTGAGACGCTTAATACGATCCCATCAAAACATTCCTGAAATCTCACTTTCCTAGGTGACCAAAATGTAAAAAGCTCCATATCTCGAGAACGTTGCGAGATAGACGAAAAATAACGATTTTTTTGGGGTTGTATGGTGGGGGGACTCAATTTGAGACGCTTAATACGATCCCATCAAAACATTCCTGAAATCTCACTTTCCTAGGTGACCAAAATGTAAAAAGCTAAATATCGCGAGAACGTTGCGAGATAGACGAAAAATAACGATTTTTTTGGGGTTGTACGTTGGGGGGACTCAATTTGAAACGCTTAATACGATCCCATCAAAACATTCCTGAAATCTCACTTTCCTAGGTGACCAAAATGTAAAAAGCTAAATATCTCGAGAACGTTGCGAGATAGACGAAAAATAACGATTTTTTTGGGGTTGTACGTTGGGGGTACTCAATTTGAGACGCTTAATACGATCCCATCAAAACATTCCTGAAATCTCACTTTCCTAGGTGACCAAAATGTAAAAAGCTCCATATCTCGAGAACGTTGCGAGATAGACGAAAAATAACGATTTTTTTGGGGTTGTACGTTGGGAGGACTCAATTTGAGACGCTTAATACGATCCCATCAAAACATTCCTGAAATCTCACTTTCCTAGGTGACCAAAATGTAAAAAGCTAAATATCTCGAGAACGTTGCGAGATAGACGAAAAATAACGATTTTTTTGGGGTTGTACGTTGGGGGTACTCAATTTGAGACGCTTAATACGATCCCATCAAAACATTCCTGAAATCTCACTTTCCTAGGTGACCAAAATGTAAAAAGCTCCATATCTCGAGAACGTTGCGAGATAGACGAAAAATAACGATTTTTTTGGGGTTGTACGTTGGGGGGACTTAATTTGGGACGCTTAATACGATCCCATCAAAACATTCCTGAAATCTCACTTTCCTAGGTGACCAAAATGTAAAAAGCTCCATATCTCGAGAACGTTGCGAGATAGACGAAAAATAACGATTTTTTTGGCGTTGTACGTTGGGGGGACTCAATTTGAAACGCTTAATACGATCCCATCAAAACATTCCTGAAATCTCACTTTCCTAGGTGACCAAAATGTAAAAAGCTAAATATCTCGAGAACGTTGCGAGATAGACGAAAAATAACGATTTTTTTGGGGTTGTACGTTGGGGGGACTCAATTTGAAACGCTTAATACGATCCCATCAAAACATTCCTGAAATCTCACTTTCCTAGGTGACCAAAATGTAAAAAGCTCCATATCTCGAGAACGTTGCGAGATAGACGAAAAATAACGATTTTTTTGGGGTTGTACGTTGGGGGGACTCAATTTGAAACGCTTAATACGATCCCATCAAAACATTCCTGAAATCTCACTTTCCTAGGTGACCAAAATGTAAAAAGCTCCATATCTCGAGAACGTTGCGAGATAGACGAAAAATAACGATTTTTTTGGGGTTGTATGGTGGGGGGACTCAATTTGAGACGCTTAATACGATCCCATCAAAACATTCCTGAAATCTCACTTTCCTAGGTGACCAAAATGTAAAAAGCTAAATATCGCGAGAACGTTGCGAGATAGACGAAAAATAACGATTTTTTTGGGGTTGTACGTTGGGGGGACTCAATTTGAAACGCTTAATACGATCCCATCAAAACATTCCTGAAATCTCACTTTCCTAGGTGACCAAAATGTAAAAAGCTAAATATCTCGAGAACGTTGCGAGATAGACGAAAAATAACGATTTTTTTGGGGTTGTACGTTGGGGGTACTCAATTTGAGACGCTTAATACGATCCCATCAAAACATTCCTGAAATCTCACTTTCCTAGGTGACCAAAATGTAAAAAGCTCCATATCTCGAGAACGTTGCGAGATAGACGAAAAATAACGATTTTTTTGGGGTTGTACGTTGGGAGGACTCAATTTGAGACGCTTAATACGATCCCATCAAAACATTCCTGAAATCTCACTTTCCTAGGTGACCAAAATGTAAAAAGCTCCATATCTCGAGAACGTTGCGAGATAGACGAAAAATAACGATTTTTTTGGGGTTGTACGTTGGGGGGACTTAATTTGGGACGCTTAATACGATCCCATCAAAACATTCCTGAAATCTCACTTTCCTAGGTGACCAAAATGTAAAAAGCTCCATATCTCGAGAACGTTGCGAGATAGACGAAAAATAACGATTTTTTTGGGGTTGTACGTTGGGGGGACTCAATTTGAAACGCTTAATACGATCCCATCAAAACATTCCTGAAATCTCACTTTCCTAGGTGACCAAAATGTAAAAAGCTCCATATCTCGAGAACGTTGCGAGATAGACGAAAAATAACGATTTTTTTGGGGTTGTACGTTGGGGGGACTCAATTTGAAACGCTTAATACGATCCCATCAAAACATTCCTGAAATCTCACTTTCCTAGGTGACCAAAATGTAAAAAGCTCCATATCTCGAGAACGTTGCGAGATAGACGAAAAATAACGATTTTTTTGGGGTTGTATGGTGGGGGGACTCAATTTGAGACGCTTAATACGATCCCATCAAAACATTCCTGAAATCTCACTTTCCTAGGTGACCAAAATGTAAAAAGCTAAATATCGCGAGAACGTTGCGAGATAGACGAAAAATAACGATTTTTTTGGGGTTGTACGTTGGGGGGACTCAATTTGAAACGCTTAATACGATCCCATCAAAACATTCCTGAAATCTCACTTTCCTAGGTGACCAAAATGTAAAAAGCTAAATATCTCGAGAACGTTGCGAGATAGACGAAAAATAACGATTTTTTTTTGGTTGTACGTTGGGGGTACTCAATTTGAGACGCTTAATACGATCCCATCAAAACATTCCTGAAATCTCACTTTCCTAGGTGACCAAAATGTAAAAAGCTCCATATCTCGAGAACGTTGCGAGATAGACGAAAAATAACGATTTTTTTGGGGTTGTACGTTGGGAGGACTCAATTTGAGACGCTTAATACGATCCCATCAAAACATTCCTGAAATCTCACTTTCCTAGGTGACCAAAATGTAAAAAGCTCCATATCTCGAGAACGTTGCGAGATAGACGAAAAATAACGATTTTTTTGGGGTTGTACGTTGGGGGGACTTAATTTGGGACGCTTAATACGATCCCATCAAAACATTCCTGAAATCTCACTTTCCTAGGTGACCAAAATGTAAAAAGCTCCATATCTCGAGAACGTTGCGAGATAGACGAAAAATAACGATTTTTTTGGGGTTGTACGTTGGGGGGACTCAATTTGAAACGCTTAATACGATCCCATCAAAACATTCCTGAAATCTCACTTTCCTAGGTGACCAAAATGTAAAAAGCTAAATATCTCGAGAACGTTGCGAGATAGACGAAAAATAACGATTTTTTTGGGGTTGTACGTTGGGGGGACTCAATTTGAAACGCTTAATACGATCCCATCAAAACATTCCTGAAATCTCACTTTCCTAGGTGACCAAAATGTAAAAAGCTCCATATCTCGAGAACGTTGCGAGATAGACGAAAAATAACGATTTTTTTGGGGTTGTACGTTGGGGGGACTCAATTTGAAACGCTTAATACGATCCCATCAAAACATTCCTGAAATCTCATTTTCCTAGGTGACCAAAATGTAAAAAGCTCCATATCTCGAGAACGTTGCGAGATAGACGAAAAATAACGATTTTTTTGGGGTTGTATGGTGGGGGGACTCAATTTGAGACGCTTAATACGATCCCATCAAAACATTCCTGAAATCTCACTTTCCTAGGTGACCAAAATGTAAAAAGCTAAATATCTCGAGAACGTTGAGAGATAGACGAAAAATAACGATTTTTTTGGGGTTGTACGTTGGGGGGACTCAATTTGAAACGCTTAATACGATCCCATCAAAACATTCCTGAAATCTCACTTTCCTAGGTGACCAAAATGTAAAAAGCTCCATATCTCGAGAACGTTGCGAGATAGACGAAAAATAACGATTTTTTTGGGGTTGTATGGTGGGGGGACTCAATTTGAGACGCTTAATACGATCCCATCAAAACATTCCTGAAATCTCACTTTCCTAGGTGACCAAAATGTAAAAAGCTAAATATCTCGAGAACGTTGCGAGATAGACGAAAAATAACGATTTTTTTGGGGTTTTACGTTGGGGGGACTCAATTTGAAACGCTTAATACGATCCCATCAAAACATTCCTGAAATCTCACTTTCCTAGGTGACCAAAATGTAAAAAGCTCCATATCTCGAGAACGTTGCGAGATAGACGAAAAATAACGATTTTTTTGGGGTTGTATGGTGGGGGGACTCAATTTGAGACGCTTAATACGATCCCATCAAAACATTCCTGAAATCTCACTTTCCTAGGTGACCAAAATGTAAAAAGCTAAATATCTCGAGAACGTTGCGAGATAGACGAAAAATAACGATTTTTTTGGGGTTGTACGTTGGGGGACTCAATTTGAAACGCTTAATACGATCCCATCAAAACATTCCTGAAATCTCACTTTCCTAGGTGACCAAAATGTAAAAAGCTAAATATCTCGAGAACGTTGCGAGATAGACGAAAAATAACGATTTTTTTGGGGGGACTCAATTTGAAACGCTTAATACGATCCCATCAAAACATTCCTGAAATCTCACTTTCCTAGGTGACCAAAATGTAAAAAGCTCCATATCTCGAGAACGTTGCGAGATAGACGAAAAATAACGATTTTTTTGGGGTTGTATGGTGGGGGGACTCAATTTGAGACGCTTAATACGATCCCATCAAAACATTCCTGAAATCTCACTTTCCTAGGTGACCAAAATGTAAAAAGCTAAATATCTCGAGAACGTTGCGAGATAGACGAAAAATAACGATTTTTTTGGGGTTGTACGTTGGGGGGACTCAATTTGAAACGCTTAATACGATCCCATCAAAACATTCCTGAAATCTCACTTTCCTAGGTGACCAAAATGTAAAAAGCTCCATATCTCGAGAACGTTGCGAGATAGACGAAAAATAACGATTTTTTTGGGGTTGTACGTTGGGGGGACTCAATTTGAGACGCTTAATACGATCCCATCAAAACATTCCTGAAATCTCACTTTCCTAGGTGACCAAAATGTAAAAAGCTAAATATCGCGAGAACGTTGCGAGATAGACGAAAAATAACGATTTTTTTGGGGTTGTACGTTGGGGGGACTCAATTTGAAACGCTTAATACGATCCCATCAAAACATTCCTGAAATCTCACTTTCCTAGGTGACCAAAATGTAAAAAGCTCCATATCTCGAGAACGTTGCGAGATAGACGAAAAATAACGATTTTTTTGGGGTTGTATGGTGGGGGGACTCAATTTGAGACGCTTAATACGATCCCATCAAAACATTCCTGAAATCTCACTTTCCTAGGTGACCAAAATGTAAAAAGCTAAATATCTCGAGAACGTTGCGAGATAGACGAAAAATAACGATTTTTTTGGGGTTGTACGTTGGGGGGACTCAATTTGAAACGCTTAATACGATCCCATCAAAACATTCCTGAAATCTCACTTTCCTAGGTGACCAAAATGTAAAAAGCTAAATATCTCGAGAACGTTGCGAGATAGACGAAAAATAACGATTTTTTTGGGGTTGTACGTTGGGGGGACTCAATTTGAAACGCTTAATACGATCCCATCAAAACATTCCTGAAATCTCACTTTCCTAGGTGACCAAAATGTAAAAAGCTCCATATCTCGAGAACGTTGCGAGATAGACGAAAAATAACGATTTTTTTGGGGTTGTATGGTGGGGGGACTCAATTTGAGACGCTTAATACGATCCCATCAAAACATTCCTGAAATCTCACTTTCCTAGGTGACCAAAATGTAAAAAGCTCCATATCTCGAGAACGTTGCGAGATAGACGAAAAATAACGATTTTTTTGGGGTGTTCGTTGGGGGGACTCAATTAGAGACGCTTAATACGATCCCATCAAAACATTCCTGAAATCTCACTTTCCTAGGTGACCAAAATGTAAAAAGCTAAATATCTCGAGAACGTTGCGAGATAGACGAAAAATAACGATTTTTTTGGGGTTGTACGTTGGGGGGACTCAATTTGAAACGCTTAATACGATCCCATCAAAACATTCCTGAAATCTCACTTTCCTAGGTGACCAAAATGTAAAAAGCTCCATATCTCGAGAACGTTGCGAGATAGACGAAAAATAACGATTTTTTTGGGGTTGTACGTTGGGGGGACTCAATTTGAGACGCTTAATACGATCCCATCAAAACATTCCTGAAATCTCACTTTCCTAGGTGACCAAAATGTAAAAAGCTAAATATCGCGAGAACGATGCGAGATAGACGAAAAATAACGATTTTTTTGGGGTTGTACGTTGGGGGGACTTAATTTGGGACGCTTAATACGATCCCATCAAAACATTCCTGAAATCTCACTTTCCTAGGTGACCAAAATGTAAAAAGCTAAATATCTCGAGAACGTTGCGAGATAGACGAAAAATAACGATTTTTTTGGGGTTGTACGTTGGGGGGACTCAATTTGAAACGCTTAATACGATCCCATCAAAACATTCCTGAAATCTCACTTTCCTAGGTGACCAAAATGTAAAAAGCTAAATATCTCGAGAACGTTGCGAGATAGACGAAAAATAACGATTTTTTTGGGGTTGTACGTTGGGGGGACTCAATTTGAAACGCTTAATACGATCCCATCAAAACATTCCTGAAATCTCACTTTCCTAGGTGACCAAAATGTAAAAAGCTAAATATCTCGAGAACGTTGCGAGATAGACGAAAAATAACGATTTTTTTGGGGTTTTACGTTGGGGGGACTCAATTTGAAACGCTTAATACGATCCCATCAAAACATTCCTGAAATCTCACTTTCCTAGGTGACCAAAATGTAAAAAGCTCCATATCTCGAGAACGTTGCGAGATAGACGAAAAATAACGATTTTTTTGGGGTTGTATGGTGGGGGGACTCAATTTGAGACGCTTAATACGATCCCATCAAAACATTCCTGAAATCTCACTTTCCTAGGTGACCAAAATGTAAAAAGCTAAATATCTCGAGAACGTTGCGAGATAGACGAAAAATAACGATTTTTTTGGGGTTGTACGTTGGGGGGACTCAATTTGAAACGCTTAATACGATCCCATCAAAACATTCCTGAAATCTCACTTTCCTAGGTGACCAAAATGTAAAAAGCTAAATATCTCGAGAACGTTGCGAGATAGACGAAAAATAACGATTTTTTTGGGGTTTTACGTTGGGGGGACTCAATTTGAAACGCTTAATACGATCCCATCAAAACATTCCTGAAATCTCACTTTCCTAGGTGACCAAAATGTAAAAAGCTCCATATCTCGAGAACGTTGCGAGATAGACGAAAAATAACGATTTTTTTGGGGTTGTATGGTGGGGGGACTCAATTTGAGACGCTTAATACGATCCCATCAAAACATTCCTGAAATCTCACTTTCCTAGGTGACCAAAATGTAAAAAGCTAAATATCTCGAGAACGTTGCGAGATAGACGAAAAATAACGATTTTTTTGGGGTTGTACGTTGGGGGGACTCAATTTGAAACGCTTAATACGATCCCATCAAAACATTCCTGAAATCTCACTTTCCTAGGTGACCAAAATGTAAAAAGCTCCATATCTCGAGAACGTTGCGAGATAGACGAAAAATAACGATTTTTTTGGGGTTGTACGTTGGGGGGACTCAATTTGAGACGCTTAATACGATCCCATCAAAACATTCCTGAAATCTCACTTTCCTAGGTGACCAAAATGTAAAAAGCTCCATATCTCGAGAACGTTGCGAGATAGACGAAAAATAACGATTTTTTTGGGGTGTACGTTGGGGGGTCTCAATTTGAGACGCTTAATACGATCCCATCAAAACATTCCTGAAATCTCACTTTCCTAGGTGACCAAAATGTAAAAAGCTAAATATCTCGAGAACGTTGCGAGATAGACGAAAAATAACGATTTTTTTGGGGTTGTACGTTGGGGGGACTCAATTTGGGACGCTTAATACGATCCCATCAAAACATTCCTGAAATCTCACTTTCCTAGGTGACCAAAATGTAAAAAGCTCCATATCTCGAGAACGTTACGACATAGACGAAAAATAACGATTTTTTTGGGGTTGTATGGTGGGGGGACTCAATTTGAGACGCTTAATACGATCCCATCAAAACATTCCTGAAATCTCACTTTCCTAGGTGACCAAAATGTAAAAAGCTAAATATCTCGAGAACGTTGCGAGATAGACGAAAAATAACGATTTTTTTGGGGTTGTACGTTGGGGGGACTCAATTTGGGACGCTTAATACGAACCCATCAAAACATTCCTGAAATCTCACTTTCCTAGGTGACCAAAATGTAAAAAGCTCCATATCTCGAGAACGTTGCGAGATAGACGAAAAATAACGATTTTTTTGGGGTTGTATGGTGGGGAGACTCAATTTGAGACGCTTAATACGATCCCATCAAAACATTCCTGAAATCTCACTTTCCTAGGTGACCAAAATGTAAAAAGCTCCATATCTCGAGAACGTTGCGAGATAGACGAAAAATAACGATTTTTTTGGGGTTGTACGTTGGGGGGAATCAATTTGAGACGCTTAATACGATCCCATCAAAACATTCCTGAAATCTCACTTTCCTAGGTGACCAAAATGTAAAAAGCTCCATATCTCGAGAACGTTGCGAGATAGACGAAAAATAACGATTTTTTTGGGGTTGTACGTTGGGGGGAATCAATTTGAGAAGCTTAATACGATCCCATCAAAACATTCCTGAAATCTCACTTTCCTAGGTGACCAAAATGTAAAAAGCTCCATATCTCGAGAACGTTGCGAGATAGACGAAAAATAACGAATTTTTTGGGGTTTTACGTTGGGGGGAATCAATTTGAGACGCTTAATACGATCCCATCAAAACATTCCTGAAATCTCACTTTCCTAGGTGACCAAAATGTAAAAAGCTCCATATCTCGAGAACGTTGCGAGATAGACGAAAAATAACGATTTTTTTGGGGTTGTATGGTGGGGGGACTCAATTTGAGACGCTTAATACGATCCCATCAGGTGGATGGGCGTTGTACTATTCGGGTAGGCTCTGATTGGTGCCAACTTGGCGGCGCCCAGATGCTGTAACTTATAGTACACGTCAATTGTGCTTACTATACCTCCAAGCGGTATCCACTGGGACCTGGGATGCTCCGTCCAGAGCTGACCTGCTAAACTAGTAAGTGTGAGTGTTGATAAGGGAATCCGGAACAAAGAATTGTGATCGATCAACACTATAATTGCTCTGCGAACAATGACTGACTGCACGAATCTCAGTGGTCTACGAGAGCTTTCGTGTAAATGTCCCAGCGGATGAATTCGAAGGACAGAATCAACGGTGGACTTCAGCAGCCATAAAAGCAGAAACCCCTGAAAGAGCTACTCCAACATATTTGGTTTAAAGGTCTTTTGGGGTCTTTCAATACGAGGACAGGGTATTGAAGTAGAGATGGTGGCGGACGAGCTCCTGGTGAGCCAACGGCAGCACTCACACCCCTGCAGCAGGGTACTGACTCTGGATATTCCAGCCCTTTGTGTCCGAAGGGATCCAAAAGGACCTGGCCCTCCAGGTTGGGGGTTGTGCGTAGGGTTAGCTACCCAACCACGTTAAAAAAGCCCAGTTCCGAAACAATTAACAGCCTCGGATAACGATAATGATTTCAAAGTTGACGACCCATGCAAACGAAAAAAGGACAACGACCTCCGGATCTGCACTTGGAACGTAAGATCTCTTAATGGACTAGGTGCAGCTGGAGAATTAGCGGACGCCCTGGACTGCTGCAAAGCAGACATAACCGCCATCCAAGAAGTGCGATGGAGTGGACCGGGCATAAAGAAGATGAAAAACTGTGACATCTACTATGGCGACTGCTACGGACAACAGAAAAAGCGTTTATTTGGGTGCGGATTTGTCGTTAGAGGAAAACTCAGGGATAAGGTGATTAGCCAAAATCCAATCAATGAGCGTATAATGACCATCCGCATCAGGGCTAAATTCGCCAACATTAGCCTTATATGCGCCCACGCCCCCACAGAAGAGAAAGACGACGATTCCAAAGACTGTTTCTACGAGCTCCTCGAAGAAACATATGAGCAATGCCCTAGATACGACGTGAAAATCGTCCTTGGCGATTTCAACGCAAAACTAGGGAAGGAGGACATCTTTGGAAACACAATCGGTAAGCATAGCCTCCACGACAAAACCTCCGAAAACGGATTGAGGCTAATCGATTTTGCTGCGGGGCTAAATCTTGTTGTAAGTAGTACACGCTTCCCGCATCTCAAAATTCATAAAGGCACATGGCGATCCCCAGATCAATTAACCGTCAACCAAATTGACCATGTTGCGATCGACGCAAGGCACTCTTCCAGTGTGCTAGATGTCCGAACTTTCCGAGGGGCCAACTTTGACTCGGACCACTACCTTGTTGTAGCCAAGGTACGAATGAGGATATCTTGTTCACGACCAGCACGAACTAACGCTGTGAAGAGATATGACGTCGGAAAGCTACAATCGCAAGAGATTGCCAATGCCTTTTCCAATCGAGTGTCCCTTCAATTAGCCTTGAATCCCATGCCGCAAGCATTAAACATTGAAGACCAGTGGCAGCAATGCCAAGAAGCCATCAGAACCGCTGCCTCTGAGGTTCTGGGTTTCACTCGGCCACCAAAACGAAACCCATGGTTCGATGAAGAATGTAGGCAGGCAAATGCAGCCAAGCAAAGAGCACGACAAATGCTTATGCAAACACGAACAAGGGCTGCTTACGATCAGTATAACGAGATTTACAAGGAGAGAAGAAGGGAAGAACACCGACTTCTCAAAAAGAAAAAGAAGCAGCATGAGAAGCGCTCGTTTGAGGAAATAGAGAGGTGCCATGACAGAAACGAGATTCGGAAGTTTTACCAAAAGGTAAAAAGATCATGCCAGGGTGGCAAACCCCGAACTCAAGCCTGTAAAGACCAGCAGGGAAACATAGTTATAGAGTCACAGTCGCTACTGAGGATCTGGAAAGATCATTTCTGCAGACTGCTTAACGGCGATGAGGACACAAATTCCGCTGTCAGGCAGACTGTCCCATTCAGCCTGGACGATGATCAAGAATGCCGTCCTCCCGACCTAGAAGAAGTTAAGCTTGCTATATGCAAACTTAAATCAAATAAGACTGCAGGTGCAGATGGCCTTGATGCCGAACTTTTCAAGGCAGCTGGAGATCAGTTGGAAAGGAGCATGCACCAACTGATCTTCATGATATGGTCGGAAGAAAGCATGCCCGATGAATGGAACCTCAGTATCGTATGCCCGATCCTAAAGAAAGGAGACCCTCACAACTGCGCCAATTATAGAGGGATAAGCCTCCTGAACGTCGCTTACAAGATCTTGTCTGCTGTAATATGTGAACGTCTGAAACCCCACGTCAACAACTTGATAGGTCCTTATCAATGTGGTTTTAGACCGGAGAAGTCCACAATAGACCAAATTTTCACATTACCGCAGATCTTGGAAAAAACCCGTGAACATAATATCGATATTCACCATCTCTTTATCGATTTCAAGGCCGCGTATGACAGTATCTACAGAGACGAGCTGTACAGAGCCATGTCTAGTTTCGGCATCCCTGCAAAACTCGTACGACTATGCAGGATGACTTTGGAGAATTCACGCTGCTCCGTCAAGGTCGGTAAAGAACTCACCGAGACCTTTGATGTCGAAAAAGGTTTTAGGCAAGGCGATAAACTGTCATGCGATTTCTTCAACATCATACTTGAACAGATTGTAAGAAACTCAAACGTCAACACCAGAGGAACAATCTTTCAAAAGTCTGTGCAATTACTCGCATATGCAGACGATATTGACGTAATGGGAAGAAAAAAGCGTGATGTCATAGGTGCATTTGCGAGTATTGAAACAGAAGCGGCAAAAATGGGTTTGATGGTTAATGAGGGCAAAACAAAGTATATGCTGTCATCAAATAAGGACACAGAACATCGACGAATTGGACAAAACGTCACAATAGACAGACATAACTTCGAGGTAGTACAGGACTTCGTCTACCTAGGATCCGCTGTAGACACGGACAACAACATCAGTGCGGAGATCAAACGGAGAATAACTCTTGCCAACCGTTGCTTCTTTGGGTTAAGAAGGCAATTGAGAAACAAAACCCTCTCCAGAAAAACCAAGGTAACCTTATATAAGACCTTAATCATCCCAGTCCTGCTTTACGGCGCGGAAGCATGGACCTTATCGAAAGCGGATGAGGAAACCCTTGGTCGTTTCGAAAGAAAAATTCTCCGAATGATCTTTGGTCCCGTATGCGAAGGCAATGTGTGGAGAAGAAGATACAACAACGAGCTGTATGAGCTGTACCGCGACATGGGCATAGCCAGAAGAGTACGCATCGTGAGGCTACGATGGTTGGGCCATGTTGAGCGGATGGACCCAAACGCTCCGGCTCCTCGGGTGTTCGAAAGCACATTGCAGGGAAATCGCGGAAGGGGAAGACCTTGTCTTAGGTGGCGCAATCAAGTGGAAGAAGACCTCAACCGACTTGGAGTGCGAAACTGGAGAGAGCTCGCCCGAGATCGAAATCGTTATCGAAGGATTTTGGTTGAGGCCCAGGTTCACCCCGAACTGTAATGCCCACCTAAGTAAGTAAGTAATACGATCCCATCAAAACATTCCTGAAATCTCACTTTCCTAGGTGACCAAAATGTAAAAAGCTAAATATCTCGAGAACGTTGCGAGATAGACGAAAAATAACGATTTTTTTGGGGTTGTACGTTGGGGGGACTCAATTTGAGACGCTTAATACGATCCCATCAAAACATTCCTGAAATCTCACTTTCCTGGGTGACCAAAATGTAAAAAGCTCCATATCTCGAGAACGTTGCGAGATAGACGAAAAATAACGATTTTTTTGGGGTTGTACGTTGGGGGGACTCACTTTGAGACGCTTAATACGATCCCATCAAAACATTCCTGAAATCTCACTTTCCTAGGTGACCAAAATGTAAAAAGCTAAATATCTCGAGAACGTTGCGAGATAGACGAAAAATAACGATTTTTTTGGGGTTGTACGTTGGGGGGACTCAATTTGAGACGCTTAATACGATCCCATCAAAACATTCCTGAAATCTCACTTTCCTGGGTGACCAAAATGTAAAAAGCTCCATATCTCGAGAACGTTGCGAGATAGACGAAAAATAACGATTTTTTTGGGGTTGTACGTTGGGGGGACTCAATTTGAAACGCTCAATACGATCCCATCAAAACATTCCTGAAATCTCACTTTCCTAGGTGACCAAAATGTAAAAAGCTCCATATCTCGAGAACGTTGCGAGATAGACGAAAAATAACGATTTTTTTGGGGTTGTACGTTGGGGGGACTCAATTTGAGACGCTTAATACGATCCCATCAAAACATTAATGAAATCTCACTTTCCTAGGTGACCAAAATGTAAAAAGCTCCATATCTCGAGAACGTTGCGAGATAGACGAAAAATAACGATTTTTTGGGGGTTGTACGTTGGGGGGACTCAATTTGAAACGCTCAATACGATCCCATCAAAACATTCCTGAAATCTCACTTTCCTAGGTGACCAAAATGTAAAAAGCTCCATATCTCGAGAACGTTGCGAGATAGACGAAAAATAACGATTTTTTTGGGGTTGTATGGTGGGGGGACTCAATTTGAGACGCTTAATACGATCCCATCAAAACATTAATGAAATCTCACTTTCCTAGGTGACCAAAATGTGAAAAGCTAAATATCTCGAGAGCGTTGCGAGATAGACGAAAAATAACGATTTTTTTGGGGTTGTACGTTGGGGGGACTCAATTTGAGACGCTTAATACGATCCCATCAAAACATTAATGAAATCTCACTTTCCTAGGTGACCAAAATGTAAAAAGCTCCATATCTCGAGAACGTTGCGAGATAGACGAAAAATAACGATTTTTTTGGGGTTGTACGTTGGGGGACTCAATTTGAAACGCTCAATACGATCCCATCAAAACATTCCTGAAATCTCACTTTCCTAGGTGACCAAAATGTAAAAAGCTCCATATCTCGAGAACGTTGCGAGATAGACGAAAAATAACGATTTTTTTGGGGTTGTACGTTGGGGGGACTCAATTTGAGACGCTTAATACGATCCCATCAAAACATTAATGAAATCTCACTTTCCTAGGTGACCAAAATGTAAAAAGCTCCATATCTCGAGAACGTTGCGAGATAGACGAAAAATAACGATTTTTTTGGGGTTGTACGTTGGGGGGACTCAATTTGAGACGCTTAATACGATCCCATCAAAACATTAATGAAATCTCACTTTCCTAGGTGACCAAAATGTAAAAAGCTCCATATCTCGAGAACGTTGCGAGATAGACGAAAAATAACGATTTTTTTGGGGTTGTACGTTGGGGGGACTCAATTTGAGACGCTTAATACGATCCAACCAAAATGTAAAAAGCTCCATATCTCGAGAACGTTGCGAGATAGACGAAAAATAACGATTTTTTTGAGGTTGTACGTTGGGGGTACTCAATTTGAGACGCTTAATACGATCCCATCAAAACATTGCTGAAATCTCACTTTCCTAGGTGACCAAAATGTAAAAAGCTCCATATCTCGAGAACGCTGCGAGATAGACGAAAAATAACGATTTTTTTGGGGTTGTACGTTGGGGGGACTCACTTTGAGACGCTTAATACGATCCCATCAAAACATTCCTGAAATCTCACTTTCCTAGGTGACCAAAATGTAAAAAGCTAAATATCTCGAGAACGTTGCGAGATAGACGAAAAATAACGATTTTTTTGGGGTTGTACGTTGGGGGTACTCAATTTGGGACGCTTTATACGATCCCATCAAAACATTCCTGAAATCTCACTTTCCTAGGTGACCAAAATGTAAAAAGCTAAATATCTCGAGAACGTTGCGAGATAGACGAAAAATAACGATTTTTTTTGGGGTTGTACGTTGTGGGGACTCAATTTGAGACGCTTAATACGATCCCATCAAAACATTGCTGAAATCTCACTTTCCTAGGTGACCAAAATGTAAAAAGCTAAATATCTCGAGAACGTTGCGAGATAGACGAAAAATAACGATTTTTTTGGGGTTGTACGTTGGGGGTACTCAATTTGAGACGCTTAATACGATCCCATCAAAACATTGCTGAAATCTCACTTTCCTAGGTGACCAAAATGTAAAAAGCTCCATATCTCGAGAACGTTGCGAGATAGACGAAAAATAACGATTTTTTTTGGGTTGTACGTTGGGGGGAATCAATTTGAGACGCTTAATACGATCCCATCAAAACATTCCTGAAATCTCACTTTCCTAGGTGACCAAAATGTAAAAAGCTAAATATCTCGAGAACGTTGCGAGATAGACGAAAAATAACGATTTTTTTGGGGTTGTACGTTGGGGGTACTCAATTTAAGATGCTTAATACGATCCCATCAAAACATTGCTGAAATCTCACTTTCCTAGGTGACCAAAATGTAAAAAGCTAAATATCTCGAGAACGTTGCGAGATAGACGAAAAATAACGATTTTTTTGGGGTTGTACGTTGGGGGGACTCAATTTGAGACGCTTAATACGATCCCATCAAAACATTGCTGAAATCTCACTTTCCTAGGTGACCAAAATGTAAAAAGCTCCATATCTCGAGAACGTTGCGAGATAGACGAAAAATAACGATTTTTTTGGGGTTGTACGTTGGGGGTACTCAATTTGGGACGCTTTATACGATCCCATCAAAACATTCCTGAAATCTCACTTTCCTAGGTGACCAAAATGTAAAAAGCTCCATATCTCGAGAACGTTGCGAGATAGACGAAAAATAACGATTTTTTTGGGGTTGTACGTTGGGGGTACTCAATTTGGGACGCTTTATACGATCCCATCAAAACATTCCTGAAATCTCACTTTCCTAGGTGACCAAAATGTAAAAAGCTAAATATCTCGAGAACGTTGCGAGATAGACGAAAAATAACGATTTTTTTGGGGTTGTATGGTGGGGGGACTCAATTTGAGACGCTTAATACGATCCCATCAAAACATTGCTGAAATCTCACTTTCCTAGGTGACCAAAATGTAAAAAGCTAAATATCTCGAGAACGTTGCGAGATAGACGAAAAATAACGATTTTTTTGGGTTGTACGTTGGGGGGACTCACTTTGAGACGCTTAATACGATCCCATCAAAACATTCCTGAAATCTCACTTTCCTAGGTGACCAAAATGTAAAAAGCTAAATATCTCGAGAACGTTGCGAGATAGACGAAAAATAACGATTTTTTTGGGGTTGTACGTTGGGGGGACTCACTTTGAGACGCTTAATACGATCCCATCAAAACATTTCTGAAATCCCACTTTCCTAGGTGACCAAAATGTAAAAAGCTCCATATCTCGAGAACGTTGCGAGATAGACGAAAAATAACGATTTTTTTGGGGTTGTACGTTGGGGGGAATCAATTTGAGACGCTTAATACGATCCCATCAAAACATTCCTGAAATCTCACTTTCCTAGGTGACCAAAATGTAAAAAGCTAAATATCTCGAGAACGTTGCGAGATAGACGAAAAATAACGATTTTTTTGGGTTGTACGTTGGGGGGACTCACTTTGAGACGCTTAATACGATCCCATCAAAACATTCCTGAAATCTCACTTTCCTAGGTGACCAAAATGTAAAAAGCTAAATATCTCGAGAACGTTGCGAGATAGACGAAAAATAACGATTTTTTTGGGGTTGTACGTTGGGGGGACTCACTTTGAGACGCTTAATACGATCCCATCAAAACATTGCTGAAATCTCACTTTCCTAGGTGACCAAAATGTAAAAAGCTAAATATCTCGAGAACGTTGCGAGATAGACGAAAAATAACGATTTTTTTGGGTTGTACGTTGGGGGGACTCACTTTGAGACGCTTAATACGATCCCATCAAAACATTCCTGAAATCTCACTTTCCTAGGTGACCAAAATGTAAAAAGCTAAATATCTCGAGAACGTTGCGAGATAGACGAAAAATAACGATTTTTTTGGGTTGTACGTTGGGGGGACTCACTTTGAGACGCTTAATACGATCCCATCAAAACATTCCTGAAATCTCACTTTCCTAGGTGACCAAAATGTAAAAAGCTAAATATCTCGAGAACGTTGCGAGATAGACGAAAAATAACGATTTTTTTGGGGTTGTACGTTGGGGGGACTCACTTTGAGACGCTTAATACGATCCCATCAAAACATTCCTGAAATCTCACTTTCCTAGGTGACCAAAATGTAAAAAGCTAAATATCTCGAGAACGTTGCGAGATAGACGAAAAATAACGATTTTTTTGGGGTTGTACGTTGGGGGAACTCAATTTGGGACGCTTAATACGATCCCATCAAAACATTGCTGAAATCTCACTTTCCTAGGTGACCAAAATGTAAAAAGCTAAATATCTCGAGAACGTTGCGAGAAAGACGAAAAATAACGATTTTTTTGGGGTTGTACGTTGGGGGGACTCAATTTGGGACGCTTAATACGATCCCATCAAAACATTCCTGAAATCTCACTTTCCTAGGTGACCAAAATGTAAAAAGCTAAATATCTCGAGAACGTTGCGAGATAGACGAAAAATAACGATTTTTTTTGGGGTTGTACGTTGGGGGGACTCAATTTGAGACGTTTAATACGATCCCATCAAAACATTCCTGAAATCTCACTTTCCTAGGTGACCAAAATGTAAAAAGCTAAATATCTCGAGAACGTTGCGAGATAGACGAAAAATAACGATTTTTTTGGGGTTGTATGTTGGGGGGACTCAATTTGAGACGCTTAATACGATCCCATCAAAACATTCCTGAAATCTCACTTTCCTAGGTGACCAAAATGTAAAAAGCTAAATATCTCGAGAACGTTGCGAGATAGACGAAAAATAACGATTTTTTTTGTGGTTGGACGTTGGGGGGACTCAATTTGAGACGCTTAATACGATCCCATCAAAACATTCCTGAAATCTCACTTTCCTAGGTGACCAAAATGTAAAAAGCTCCATATCTCGAGAACGTTGCGAGATAGACGAAAAATAACGATTTTTTTGGGGTTGTACGTTGGGGGGACTCAATTTGAGACGCTTAATACGATCCCATCAAAACATTCCTGAAATCTCACTTTCCTAGGTGACCAAAATGTAAAAAGCTAAATATCTCGAGAACGTTGCGAGATAGACGAAAAATAACAATTTTTTTGGGGTATTGGAGGGACTCAATTTGAGACGCTTAATACGATCCCATCAAAACATTAATGAAATCTCACTTTCCTAGGTGACCAAAATGTAAAAAGCTCCATATCTCGAGAACGTTGCGAGATAGACGAAAAATAACGATTTTTTTGGGGTTGTACGTTGGGGGACTCAATTTGAGACGCTTAATACGATTCCATCAAAACATTCCTGAAATCTCACTTTCCTGGGTGACCAAAATGTAAAAAGCTCCATATCTCGAGAACGTTGCGAGATAGACGAAAAATAACATTTTTTTGTGGTTGTACGTTGGGGGGACTCAATTTGAGACGCTTAATACGATCCCATCAAAACATTTCTGAAATCTCACTTTCCTAGGTGACCAAAATGTAAAAAGCTCCATATCTCGAGAACGTTGCGAGATAGACGAAAAATAACGATTTTTTTGGGGTTGTACGTTGGGGGAAATCAATTTGAGACGCTTAATACGATCCCATCAAAACATTCCTGAAATCTCACTTTCCTAGGTGACCAAAATGTAAAAAGCTAAATATCTCGAGAACGTTGCGAGATAGACGAAAAATAACGATTTTTTTGGGGTTGTACGTTGGGGGGACTCAATTTGAGACGCTTAATACGATCCCATCAAAACATTCCTGAAATCTCACTTTCCTGGGTGACCAAAATGTAAAAAGCTCCATATCTCGAGAACGTTGCGAGATAGACGAAAAATAACATTTTTTTGGGGTTGTACGTTGGGGGGACTCAATTTGAGACGCTTAATACGATCCCATCAAAACATTTCTGAAATCTCACTTTCCTAGGTGACCAAAATGTAAAAAGCTCCATATCTCGAGAACGTTGCGAGATAGACGAAAAATAACGATTTTTTTGGGGTTGTACGTTGGGGGAAATCAATTTGAGACGCTTAATACGATCCCATCAAAACATTCCTGAAATCTCACTTTCCTAGGTGACCAAAATGTAAAAAGCTAAATATCTCGAGAACGTTGCGAGATAGACGAAAAATAACGATTTTTTTGGGGTTGTACGTTGGGGGGACTCACTTTGAGACGCTTAATACGATCCCATCAAAACATTCCTGAAATCTCACTTTCCTAGGTGACCAAAATGTAAAAAGCTAAATATCTCGAGAACGTTGCGAGATAGGCCGAAGTTGTTTACATGCAACAAGAGTAGACGTGCTTTTATCTCGGCGGGCAATTCCCTAAAGAAAGTCAAATCTAAAACAAACAAATCAATCTTTCATTGTATCAACCTCTTTAAAAACGAGTAACAGCTTAAATTTTTGGATTAGCTTAAATATATCTTGTGTTTTAACAATTTAAGGAGAAAAGAAAGTTAATTTGTAAAAGTGAATTTCTTTGTCATTTTTGTTTCAAACCATTTAAATCAGTGTCAAACCCTCTCAAACAATATCGAACCTCCAAAACAGTTTTAATTATTATTACTGTCACCCATAGTAGGTACATAATACATACTAATATAATTAATACTCACACTACTCACCAACACATAATGTCAGGCATCAAGCAAAATAAAAACATTTCCGATCTTGATTCTTCAAAAATAAATACACCCCGAACCCCTCTCGGAACACAAATCACCAAGAAAAAAGCTTCTGATGACACTGTGCTATTAACAAAAATGGACTCAATGCTTAAAAACCAGAGTGATCAAATTATTACCCTTCTTTCATCGAAAATTACGGAAAGTATGGATGATCTTGCCTCGAAAATGGAAAAGAAATTTGCCGCGCTCGAAAAAAATATCTTCGATATAAACAATAGAGTCACAAAACTTGAAGTGGCACAAAAAACAACAACTAGTGAAATTGCCTCTTTAATGTATGATCTTTCTCTTTTAAAAAAGCCACTAGAATCATTTAATAAAGACTTAACCAACACTAAACAGTCCATAACATCTTGCACAAGTGAATTAAGTGATCTTAAAATTCAAATACAAAACATCAAAATGACAATCAACGATCATGATAACAAAAGTGTAGCACGCGACATGTTATTATTCAACGTCCCACGCACTCCCGAAGAAAATCTAAACACATATTTCAATCACCTTTGCAAATCCGTTAACATTGTACCGCCGCATATAAATGATATTTTTCGCACTCGTCCAAAGCTTAACAATAATGAATCAACAATCGTAATCAAATTCAAATCTGAAATCTCACTTTCCTGGGTGACCAAAATGTAAAAAGCTCCATATCTCGAGAACGTTGCGAGATAGACGAAAAATAACATTTTTTTGGGGTTGTACGTTGGGGGGACTCAATTTGAGACGCTTAATACGATCCCATCAAAACATTCCTGAAATCTCACTTTCCTGGGTGACCAAAATGTAAAAAGCTCCATATCTCGAGAACGTTGCGAGATAGACGAAAAATAACGATTTTTTTGGGGTTGTACGTTGGGGGGACTCAATTTGAGACGCTTAATACGATCCCATCAAAACATTCCTGAAATCTCACTTTCCTAGGTGACCAAAATGTAAAAAGCTAAATATCTCGAGAACGTTGCGAGATAGACGAAAAATAACGATTTTTTTGGGGTTGTACGTTGGGGGGACTCAATTTGAGACGCTTAATACGATCCCATCAAAACATTCCTGAAATCTCACTTTCCTGGGTGACCAAAATGTAAAAAGCTCCATATCTCGAGAACGTTGCGAGATAGACGAAAAATAACGATTTTTTTGTGGTTGTACGTTGGGGGGACTCAAGTTGAGCCGCTTAATACGATCCCATCAAAACATTCCTGAAATCTCACTTTCCTAGGTGACCAAAATGTAAAAAGCTAAATATCTCGAGAACGTTGCGAGATAGACGAAAAATAACGATTTTTTTGGGGTCGTACGTTGGGGGGACTCAATTTGAGACGCTTAATACGATCCCATCAAAACATTCCTGAAATCTCACTTTCCTAGGTGACCAAAATGTAAAAAGCTAAATATCTCGAGAACGTTGCGAGATAGACGAAAAATAACGATTTTTTTGGGGTTGTACGTTGGGGGGACTCAATTTGAGACGCTTAATACGATCCCATCAAAACATTCCTGAAATCTCACTTTCCTGGGTGACCAAAATGTAAAAAGCTCCATATCTCGAGAACGTTGCGAGATAGACGAAAAATAACATTTTTTTGGGGTTGTACGTTGGGGGGACTCAATTTGAGACGCTTAATACGATCCCATCAAAACATTCCTGAAATCTCACTTTCCTGGGTGACCAAAATGTAAAAAGCTCCATATCTCGAGAACGTTGCGAGATAGACGAAAAATAACGATTTTTTTTGGGTTGTACGTTGGGGGGACTCAATTTGAGACGCTTAATACGATCCCATCAAAACATTCCTGAAATCTCACTTTCCTAGGTGACCAAAATGTAAAAAGCTCCATATCTCGAGAACGTTGCGAGATAGACGAAAAATAACGATTTTTTTGGGGTTGTACGGTGGGGGGACTCAATTTGAGACGCTTAATACGATCCCATCAAAACATTCCTGAAATCTCACTTTCCTAGGTGACCAAAATGTAAAAAGCTAAATATCTCGAGAACGTTGCGAGATAGAAAAAAAATAAAGATTTTTTTGGGGTTGTACGTTGGGGGGACTCAATTTGAGACGCTTAATACGATCCCATCAAAACATTCCTGAAATCTCACTTTCCTAGGTGACCAAAATGTAAAAAGCTAAATATCTCGAGAACGTTGCGAGATAGACGAAAAATAACGATTTTTTTGGGGTTGTACGTTGGGGGGACTCAATTTGAGACGCTTAATACGATCCCATCAAAACATTCCTGAAATCTCACTTTCCTAGGTGACCAAAATGTAAAAAGCTCCATATCTCGAGAACGTTGCGAGATAGACGAAAAATAACGATTTTTTTTGGGGTTGTACGTTGGGGGGACTCAAATTGAGACGCTTAATACGATATATAAGCGAATATCCCATCAAAACATTCCTGAAATCTCACTTTCCTGGGTGACCAAAATGTAAAAAGCTCCATATCTCGAGAACGTTGCGAGATAGACGAAAAATAACGATTTTTTTTGGGGTTGTACGTTGGGGGGACTCAATTTGAGACGCTTAATACGATCAAATCAAAACATTCCTGAAATCTCACTTTCCTAGGTGAACAAAATGTAAAAAGCTCCATATCTCGAGAACGTTGCGAGATAGACGAAAAATAACGATTTTTTTGGGGTTGTATGTGGGGGGACTCTGATTGAGACGCTTAATACGATCCCATCAAAACATTCCTGAAATCTCACTTTCCTGGGTGACCAAAATGTAAAAAGCTCCATATCTCGAGAACGTTGCGAGATAGACGAAAAATAACGATTTTTTTGGGGTTGTACGTTGGGGGGACTCAATTTGAGACGCTTAATACGATATATAAGCGAATATCCCATCAAAACATTCCTGAAATCTCACTTTCCTGGGTGACCAAAATGTAAAAAGCTCCATATCTCGAGAACGTTGCGAGATAGACGAAAAATAACGATTTTTTTGGGGTTGTACGTTGGGGGGACTTAATTTGAGACGCTTAATACGATCCCATCAAAACATTCCTGAAATCTCACTTTCCTGGGTGACCAAAATGTAAAAGGCTCCATATCTCGAGAACGTTGCGAGATAGACGAAAAATAACGATTTTTTGGGGTTGTACGTTGGGGGGACTCAATTTGAGACGCTTAATACGATATATAAGCGAATATCCCATCAAAACATTCCTGAAATCTCACTTTCCTGGGTGACCAAAATGTAAAAAGCTCCATATCTCGAGAACGTTGCGAGATAGACGAAAAATAACGATTTTTTTTGGGGTTGTACGTTGGGGGGACTCAATTTGAGACGCTTAATACGATCAAATCAAAACATTCCTGAAATCTCACTTTCCTAGGTGAACAAAATGTAAAAAGCTCCATATCTCGAGAACGTTGCGAGATAGACGAAAAATAACGATTTTTTTGGGGTTGTACGGTGGGGGGACTCAATTTGAGACGCTTAATACGATCCCATCAAAACATTCCTGAAATCTCACTTTCCTAGGTGACCAAAATGTAAAAAGCTAAATATCTCGAGAACGTTGCGAGATAGAAAAAAAATAAAGATTTTTTTGGGGTTGTACGTTGGGGGGACTCAATTTGAGACGCTTAATACGATCCCATCAAAACATTCCTGAAATCTCACTTTCCTAGGTGACCAAAATGTAAAAAGCTCCATATCTCGAGAACGTTGCGAGATAGACGAAAAATAACGATTTTTTTGGGGTTGTACGGTGGGGGGACTCAATTTGAGACGCTTAATACGATCCCATCAAAACATTCCTGAAATCTCACTTTCCTGGGTGACCAAAATGTAAAAAGCTCCATATCTCGAGAACGTTGCGAGATAGACGAAAAATTGGTTGTACGTTGGGGGGACTCAATTTGAGACGCTTAATACGATCCCATCAAAACATTCCTGAAATCTCACTTTCCTGGGTGACCAAAATGTAAAAAGCTCCATATCTCGAGAACGTTGCGAGATAGACGAAAAATAACGATTTTTTTTTTGGTTGTACGTTGGGGGGACTCAATTTGAGACGCTTAATACGATCCCATCAAAACATTCCTGAAATCTCACTTTCCTGGGTGACCAAAATGTAAAAAGCTAAATATCTCGAGAACGTTGCGAGATAGACGAAAAATAACGATTTTTTTGGGGTGTACGTTGGGGGGACTCAATTTGAGACGCTTAATACGATCCCATCAAAACATTCCTGAAATCTCACTTTCCTGGGTGACCAAAATGTAAAAAGCTCCATATCTCGAGAACGTTGCGAGATAGACGAAAAATAACGATTTTTTTGGGGTTGTACGTTGGGGGGACTCAATTTGAGACGCTTAATACGATCCCATCAAAACATTCCTGAAATCTCACTTTCCTAGGTGACCAAAATGTAAAAAGCTAAATATCTCGAGAACGTTGCGAGATAGACGAAAAATAACGATTTTTTTTGGGTTGTACGTTGGGGGGACTCAATTTGAGACGCTTAATACGATCGAGATACGAGATGCGAAAAATAACGACTTTCTTGGGGTTGTACGTTGGGGGGACTCAATTTGAGACGCTTAATACGATCCCATCAAAACATTCCTGAAATCTCACTTTCCTAGGTGACCAAAATGTAAAAAGCTAAATATCTCGAGGTTGTACGTTGGGGGGACTCAATTTGAGACACTTAAAACGATCCCATCAAAACATTCCTGCAATCTCACTTTCCTGGGTGACCAAAATGTAAAAAGCTAAATATCTCGAGAACGTTGCGAGATAGACGAAAAATAACGATTTTTTTGGGGTGTACGTGGGGGGACTCATTTGAGACGCTTAATACGATCCCATCAAAACATTCCTGAAATCTCACTTTCCTAGGTGACCAAAATGTAAAAAGCTAAATATTTCGAGAACGTTGCGAGATAGACGAAAAATAACGATTTTTTTGGGGTGTACGTTGGGGGACTCAATTTGAGACGCTTAATACGATCCCATCAAAACATTCCTGAAATCTCACTTTCCTGGGTGACCAAAATGTAAAAAGCTAAATATTTCGAGAACGTTGCGAGATAGACGAAAAATAACGATTTTTTTGGGGTGTACGTTGGGGGACTCAATTTGAGACGCTTAATACGATCCCATCAAAACATTCCTGAAATCTCACTTTCCTGGGTGACCAAAATGTAAAAAGCTCCATATCTCGAGAACGTTGCGAGATAGACGAAAAATAACGATTTTTTTGGGGTGTACGTTGGGGACTTAATTTGAGACGCTTAATACGATCCCATCAAAACATTCCTGAAATCTCACTTTCCTAGGTGACCAAAATGTAAAAAGCTAAATATCTCGAGAACGTTGCGAGATAGACGAAAAATAACGATTTTTTTGGGGTGTACGTTGGGGGGACTCAACTTGAGACGCTTAATACGATCCCATCAAAACATTCCTGAAATCTCACTTTCCTGGGTGACCAAAATGTAAAAAGCTCCATATCTCGAGAACGTTGCGAGATAGACGAAAAATAACGATTTTTTTTGGGGTGTACGTTGGGGGGACTCAATTTGAGACGCTTAATACGATCCCATCAAAACATTCCTGAAATCTCACTTTCCTGGGTGACCAAAATGTAAAAAGCTCCATATCTCGAGAACGTTGCGAGATAGACGAAAAATAACGATTTTTTTGGGGTGTACGTTCGGGGGGACTCAAATTGAGACGCTTAATACGATCCCATCAAAACATTCCTGAAATCTCACTTTCCTGGGTGACCAAAATGTAAAAAGCTAAATATCTCGAGAACGTTGCGAGATAGACGAAAAATAACGAATTTTTTGGGGTGTACGTTGGGGGGAATCAATTTGAGACGCTTAATACGATCTCATCAAAACATTCCTGAAATCTCACTTTCCTGGGTGACCAAAATGTAAAAAGCTCCATATCTCGAGAACGTTGCGAGATAGACGAAAAATAACGATTTTTTTGGGGTGTACGTTGGGGGACTTAATTTGAGACGCTTAATACGATCCCATCAAAACATTCCTGAAATCTCACTTTCCTAGGTGACCAAAATGTAAAAAGCTAAATATCTCGAGAACGTTGCGAGATAGACGAAAAATAACGATTTTTTTGGGGTGTTCGTTGGGGGGACTCAATTAGAGACGCTTAATACGATCCCATCAAAACATTCCTAAAATCTCACTTTCCTGGGTGACCAAAATGTAAAAAGCTCCATATCTCGAGAACGTTGCGAGATAGACGAAAAATAACGATTTTTTTGGGGTGTACGTTGGGGGGACTCACCTTGAGACGCTTATTACGATCCCATCAAAACATTCCTGAAATCTCACTTTCCTGGGTGACCAAAATGTAAAAAGCTCCATATCTCGAGAACGTTGCGAGATAGACGAAAAATAACGATTTTTTTGGGTAGTACGTTGGGGGGACTCAATTTGAGACGCTTAATACGATCCCATCAAAACATTCCTGAAATCTCACTTTGGGGGGACTCAAATTGAGACGCTTAATACGATCCCATCAAAACATTCCTGAAATCTCACTTTCCTGGGTGACCAAAATGTAAAAAGCTCCATATCTCGAGAACGTTGCGATATAGACGAAAAATAACGATTTTTTTGGAGTTGTACGTTGGGGGTACTAAATTTGAGACGCTTAATACGATCCCATCAAAACATTCCTGAAATCTCACTTTCCTGGGTGACCAAAATGTAAAAAGCTCCATATCTCGAGAACGTTGCGAGATAGACGAAAAATAACGATTTTTTTGGGGTGTACGTTGGGGGGACTCAAATTGAGACGCTTAATACGATCCCATCAAAACATTCCTGAAATCTCACTTTCCTGGGTGACCAAAATGTAAAAAGCTCCATATCTCGAGAACGTTGCGAGATAGACGAAAAATAACGATTTTTTTGGGGTGTACGTTGGGGGGACTCACCTTGAGACGCTTATTACGATCCCATCAAAACATTCCTGAAATCTCACTTTCCTGGGTGACCAAAATGTAAAAAGCTCCATATCTCGAGAACGTTGCGAGATAGACGAAAAATAACGATTTTTTTGGGGTGTACGTTGGGGGGACTCAATTTGAGACGCTTAATACGATCCCATCAAAACATTCCTGAAATCTCACTTTCCTGGGTGACCAAAATGTAAAAAGCTCCATATCTCGAGAACGTTGCGAGATAGACGAAAAATAACGATTTTTTTGGGGTGTACGTTGGGGGGACTCAATTGGAGACGCTTAATACGATCCCATCAAAACATTCCTAAAATCTCACTTTCCTGGGTGACCAAAATGTAAAAAGCTCCATATCTCGAGAACGTTGCGAGATAGACGAAAAATAACGATTTTTTTGGGGTGTACGTTGGGGGGACTCACCTTGAGACGCTTATTACGATCCCATCAAAACATTCCTGAAATCTCACTTTCCTGGGTGACCAAAATGTAAAAAGCTCCATATCTCGAGAACGTTGCGAGATAGACGAAAAATAACGATTTTTTTGGGGTGTACGTTGGGGGGACTCAATTTGAGACGCTTAATACGATCCCATCAAAACATTCCTGAAATCTCACTTTCCTGGGTGACCAAAATGTAAAAAGCTCCATATCTCGAGAACGTTGCGAGATAGACGAAAAATAACGATTTTTTTGGGGTGTACGTTGGGGGGACTCAAATTGAGACGCTTAATACGATCCCATCAAAACATTCCTGAAATCTCACTTTCCTGGGTGACCAAAATGTAAAAAGCTCCATATCTCGAGAACGTTGCGAGATAGACGAAAAATAACGATTTTTTTGGGGTGTACGTTGGGGGGACTCACCTTGAGACGCTTATTACGATCCCATCAAAACATTCCTGAAATCTCACTTTCCTGGGTGACCAAAATGTAAAAAGCTCCATATCTCGAGAACGTTGCGAGATAGACGAAAAATAACGATTTTTTTGGGGTGTACGTTGGGGGGACTCAATTTGAGACGCTTAATACGATCCCATCAAAACATTCCTGAAATCTCACTTTCCTGGGTGACCAAAATGTAAAAAGCTCCATATCTCGAGAACGTTGCGAGATAGACGAAAAATAACGATTTTTTTGGGGTGTACGTTGGGGGGACTCAAATTGAGACGCTTAATACGATCCCATCAAAACATTCCTGAAATCTCACTTTCCTGGGTGACCAAAATGTAAAAAGCTCCATATCTCGAGAACGTTGCGAGATAGACGAAAAATAACGATTTTTTTGGGGTGTACGTTGGGGGGACTCAATTGGAGACGCTTAATACGATCCCATCAAAACATTCCTGAAATCTCACTTTTCCTGGGTGACCAAAATGTAAAAAGCTAAATATCTCGAGAACGTTGCGAGATAGACGAAAAATAACGAATTTTTTGGGGTGTACGTTGGGGGGACTCAATTGGAGACGCTTAATACGATCCCATCAAAACATTCCTGAAATCTCACTTTTCCTGGGTGACCAAAATGTAAAAAGCTCCATATCTCGAGAACGTTGCGAGATAGACGAAAAATAACGATTTTTTTGGGGTGTACGTTGGGGGGACTCAATTGGAGACGCTTAATACGATCCCATCAAAACATTCCTGAAATCTCACTTTTCCTGGGTGACCAAAATGTAAAAAGCTAAATATCTCGAGAACGTTGCGAGATAGACGAAAAATAACGAATTTTTTGGGGTGTACGTTGGGGGGACTCACCTTGAGACGCTTATTACGATCCCATCAAAACATTCCTGAAATCTCACTTTCCTGGGTGACCAAAATGTAAAATGCTTCATATCTCGAGAACGAAGCGAGATAAACGAAAAATAACGATTTTTTTGGGGTGTACGTTGGGGAGACTCAAATTGAGACGCTTAATACGATCCCATCAAAACATTCCTGAAATCTCACTTTCCTGGGTGACCAAAATGTAAAAAGCTCCATATCTCGAGAACGTTGCGAGATAGACGAAAAATAACGATTTTTTTGGGGTGTACGTTGGGGGGACTCAATTGGAGACGCTTAATACGATCCCATCAAAACATTCCTGAAATCTCACTTTTCCTGGGTGACCAAAGTGTAAAAAGCTAAATATCTCGAGAACGTTGCGAGATAGACGAAAAATAACGAATTTTTTGTGGTGTACGTTGGGGGGACTCAATTTGAGACGCTTAATACGATCTCATCAAAACATTCCTGAAATCTCACTTTCCTGGGTGACCAAAATGTAAAAAGCTCCATATCTCGAGAACGTTGCGAGATAGACGAAAAATAACGATTTTTTTGGGGTGTTCGTTGGGGGGACTCAATTAGAGACGCTTAATACGATCCCATCAAAACATTCCTGAAATAAAATGTAAAAAGCTCCATATCTCGAGAACGTTGCGAGATAGACGAAAAATAACGATTTTTTTGGGGTGTACGTTGGAGGGACCCAACTTGAGACGCTTAATACGATCCCATCAAAACATTCCTGAAATCTCACTTTCCTGGGTGACCAAAATGTAAAAAGCTAAATATCTCGAGAACGAGATAGACGAAAAAAAACGATTTTTTTGTGGTTCTACGTTGGGGGTTGAATAAATCAAAATCAAATGCACAATTTAAATGTTTACAAACTTTATTAACCACTGTGATTGGTTTGAGTGTTGACAGTAGAATGAACAAAAAATGGTATTATTCGATGAGCTGTGATGTGACGCAAACAATCGTGGGAACTGGCTATTCAGCAAGCGAGTAGACAGTCCACGCAAGACTCGTATTTCGTCCAGTGAATGTCCGGACTTGAGCGTTCACATCAAAGCTCTCGTTACAAATAAATAAAATTTATTAAGATATTTGAAACCCAAATGGTTGCGTACTACGCAGTCATTTGAGTTCCAACATACACCCCTCCTTGAAGGTTCCTAACCTTCAATTTAAATAGTTGCCTGAAAGCGAGAACCTCTTCTCCGAATTGGAATTTGTATTGCGGCCTGATGTTTTCGATATCGGCAAAAATATACCATCATTCCAATGGTGATCGCCAGCAACAAGTAGCTCAAGCCATAGTGATGAAAATCATGTATGTTGGCGGGTGGTAGTTCATCAGAAGGGATTACTCTCTTAAGGTCTTCTATTTCCTGCGAAAGATTTTTAATATTTGTTTCATTATCATTATTTCTTACCGTCAAGGGGGAAAAATGGTCGTCTGTCAATGTGCGGTTTCTGATCCAATTGCTTAGCCTTGCACTTGGAACAAATGACTTTGTTATAATAGTATTTAAATTTAAATGACCATTAATTATCATTGTATCAATTTTAAGGGAGCACATGTTGTTGAACCCAATCATTCCAGTGCCTGATAGAGAAATACTTCTTGTTTGACCATTGCAAATCAGAAGCCCTGTTACATTGTTCATAACCGAAAATATCCAAGAGTCTGTTTGCCTCAGCGCATACCAATGATCTTGTGGAGGTACTTTCCTTAGATCACATATTTCCAAAGCGTTGTCCTCGTGGTTTAATAGAGCCATTTCGCACACTTTAAATTCTTTGGAGTGAACTCTAGTAGGCACAATCTGTCTGCAAAGATGATTTCTCGTTCCTATTAGTTTACAAGAATTGAATTCAATATAGGAGAGTCCAAAATATCTATCTCTGGAGATGTTACATCGACGAGTAGGCTCATATTGTTGTGAACAATAGGCAATGGAATCAGGTTAAAAACTTGGAATTCTTGATCTTCGGCTAACGGGATTAAGACTTCAAAAACAATTGTTTCATGTAGTGTCCGTTCTTTGACTGTTATTAATTTTAACATTTCCAATTCCGAAACACTGGGCAGCCTCAGCGATGAAGGTAGATTTCCTTGAATCAGTTGCAGTTGACTTCTTACTTGCATTGGTGTTATTATCTGTGGGTTGATCTTCGCATGATTTAAGTCCAGGATAACATCTAGCAGGACATCTTGAGTGCGTTCGAAATTATTAAGCATCATACTTAAATACGTAGTGAGCGCAAGAAAATGTTGATTATTCACAATTTCGTTTTGTTGTTTTCCAATTGTATTGAAAGTTTTTGTTAAATTTGTGTTTAATGTGTTAAAATCATTTTGAACTTCTAATGAGTTGCGCCTCAGTATATTTGCCGTAGAGTCAGCAATGGAACTCTGTTTTCGGATGAGAGAATATAAGTGTGGATCCTGTTTATTTGCCAATTCAATTTGATTTTGGATGTGTTGAGCATCTTCCTGATCCAGCACACCAAACAAACTATGCGCTACGCTTCCAACAAAATCAAATGGAGATCTACGATGTCGCATTGAACTCTGGGTTGTAGTATTGAACCCGTTTATAAGATCGTTCTTTTGGTCAATGTTTATTATTCTTTTTCGAAGAATGTCGATTGTCGAATTGCATTGATAAATTCTCTCCGATTTATCCGCCATACAAGCCCTTTCTAATTCCTTTAAATACCCTTTCGTTTCACTCAATTCAAGCCAGTAATTGGTCAGATTGTAGTAAACGTAAAGACTCCAAAAATTGTCGGCTACTCGCAGTGTTCCCATATCTTCAAAATAAATTCCAATATCATTATCTAGGTTGCTTATTACGACTTGGCTGTCTATGTTTGTCGAACTGATTGGTGCTACAAAAAATGCAAAGAGACACGATATTAACACAAGTCCTTTTGTTATCTTTCCACCTTTGGATTTCCTGGATATTGCATGTTTGGTTGAGTCTGCTTCAACTGTCAATAGAGAATTTTCTTCTTTCTCAACTGGATGATCTGTCTTGACAGTTGCAGGATATTTTTTCGCTTCTTCTACCGGCAAGGGGCACAAATTATGAATGGCTCGCTGTAGCACACCTCCTTGGGTTTTGATATTAGCAACACGAACAAGCCCGTCACTTCCTTCAATCACATCAACTACACGTCCCAATTTCCATTTCATTGGAGGAATGTTTGCTTCCTTCAACAGAACAAGCGTATTAGGCTTGATGTTTTGGGATTCTGTTTTCCATTTTGCACGTTGTTGTAGGAGATGCAAATATTCTCCGGACCATCTCTTCCAAAATGACTGTTGAACGTGTTGGATCTGTCTGTACTTATTGAGGGAGCTGATACCTTTGTCAGTAACATCGGGTTCAGCTATTGCCAGAAGTGGCGCTCCTATTAAAAAGTGCCCAGGTGTGAGAGCTTCTAAGTCGTTGGGATCCGAAGTAAGTGGAGTTAACGGTCTCGAGTTGAGTATAGCTTCAACTTGAATTGTTACTGTGGTCAATTCTTCATATATTAATGTTGCTTCTCCAAGATGGCGAACTAACAGGTTCTTGGCTGATTTCACAGCTGACTCCCAGAGTCCACCAAAATGTGGGGAGCGGGGAGGAATAAAATTAAAATTTATTCCACTCTGGCTACACGAAGATTGAATGGCAGCTTCCATTTTTTTTGAGTGCATGACGTCTTTGAGTTCTTTAAGTTGGTTACTTGCACCGACGAAATTAGTCGCGTTATCGCAGAAAATGGAGTGACATAGTCCTCGTCTACCGATAAACCTTTTAAGAGAATTTATAAACGATTCTGTGGAGAGGTCTCCTACCACCTCAATATGAATCGCTTTAGTAGAAAAACACACAAAAATTGCCAGATAAGATTTTGTGGGGATCTTACCTCTGATTTTGTAATGAGATTAGCGAAGTCTACTCCGGTGTAATAAAATGGACGGGATGGTGTTACTCGTTCAAATGGCAGGTTGCCCATCAATTGGTTAATAGAGTTGGGCTTAGATTTTGCACAAACAATGCAACTTCTGATCACTGATTTTGCTTCTCTACCGACGCTCAGTATCCAGTATTGTTGTCGTGAAATTGCAATTAGTGCCCTATGAGATACATGAAGATTTGTTTTATGTAAATGTTCTAAGAGGAGCCTTGTAACCACGTAATTTTTGGGAAGCAGAATTTGATGTTTTGCATCCGGTAGAAGAATTGAATTGACTAGTCTGCCTCCAACTCGAATCAAATTAACTTTATTATCGAAATACGGTGTCAATGATGCTAAATTTGATTTTGTACTCACACCAGCATGATGTTTCAAGGCCTTATATTCATCTGGAAACGTTGTACGTTGAGTGTACACTAGTAGGAGGCGAGTTCCTTCACGCAGTTCATCAGCGGACAGCAAACCAGTTCTTCTAAGTAGATACGGTTGTCTAACGTTTCTTAAAAATCGAATGCTGTATGAAAATATTCTCTGTAATCTACAAAAAGAGTTTTTTATGCTTTATAGTATTCAAGATATCTTCTTCATTATTTGCAGTTAGCAAGGCCGTCTTGATTTTCCTTAATTCCGGTATTACCTGTGGAATGGTGTACTTACTTTCTTCCCACAAGTATTCATCCAATTTGAGAAATGGTGGACCTTCTAACCATCGCAGAGAAGTGGAAAGGTTGTCAAGCGTACAGCCTCTTGTTATTAAATCAGCTGGATTTATTTCTCCCTTAATATGTTTCCACTGTGAAATCTGCGTTTCAGTTTGGATTTTGGCTACCCTATTTGCAACGAAGGTGTCCCATACATAAGAAGGAGAATTTATCCAAGCAAGCACAGTTGTTGAGTCAGTATAATAGGCAATCTTATGAACATAATATATGTTGAAAGTTTGTAGTATTCTCCTGACAAGTTCTACCAGGATCTCCGCTGCTTGAAGTTCAAGTCGAGCTATCGTTGTGGTTTTCATCGGAGCTATTCGAGATTTTGAACAAAGTAGTTTGCTAAAAATATTACCTGATTCGTCAATGCATCTGACATATACACATGCTCCAAGTGCAGACATGCTGCTATCAGAAAAGCCATGTAATTCAGTTCTTTTTGGTTTTTGACACATAACAAATCTTGGTATCCTGATGCTTCTAAGGTCGAAAAATTGATTAATATAATCCTTCCACTTACTTGCGAGATCCAAAGGAAGCTCATCATCCCACGAGAAATTCGTTTTCCACAAATCTTGAACAAAAAGCTTTCCAAGCATTATTGCAGGACTCAGTAAACCTAAAGGATCTAATAAACGAGCGAGGTCAGATAACACACTTCTGCGCGTCACAGTCGCTTCTGGTGTTTTAAATTTTTCAGAATTAAAACCAAATTCAAAACAGTCGATGGTTGGATTCCAAATTAATCCCAAGGTTTTAATAACGTCAGACTGATGAAACCTTACCAATTTTTCTTTGTGTGCATCAGGGATGTTCTTTAAAATGTTTTCATCATTAGAACAAAATTTTCTTAATTCAAATTTACCCTTTTCTAGAAGTAGTATATAATCTCCTCAAGGAGTTCTCTAGCCTTTGACACTGAGTCTGCTCCAGCAAGTAAATCATCCACGTAAATGTTTTGACTTACTGTTTGGGATGCGTTTACGTGAACATTTTCGTATTGTTTTGCAAGTTGAACGAGACATTTTGTTGCTAAGTATGGAGCGGAAGCCGAACCATAAGTCAAGGTGTTGAGCCTATAAGTCCTCAGAGGTTGATCATTTTTTGTTCTCCAAAGAATAAGTTGAAAAGCTCTGTCTTCTGGCCGAAGTAAAACCTGTCGATACATCTTGCTGATGTCTGCTGTGAATGCATATCTTTTTAATCTAAATCGAAGGATTATTGAAAACAAATCAGGTTGAACTGTTGGTCCGATTCCCAGAACATCGTTTAGAGAATTTCCAGAGGATGTTTTCGCTGAACAGTCAAAGACTACACGCAATGCTGTTGACGAGCTTTCTGGTTTCAAAACGCAATGATGCGGGATGAAATAGTGCGTCTGTGGAATATCCGAATTCTCTATTTGACTCATATGGCCCAATTGTTCATATTCCAATAAAAATTGTGTGTACTGCAGACGTAAATCATTGTTGAGTTCCAGTCGGCGTTCCAGTGAAATAAACCTTTTGCGTGCCTTTTCAAACGATGCTCCTAAGGACGATGGATCTTTTTTAAACGGAAGACTTACCATGAATCTTCCACTGGGTAGAATTTGTGTAGTCGAGTTGAAGAAGTCTTCACAATTACGTTCTTCATTGCTCATCCGTTTAATTGGAGAATCATGACTTTCACACTCCCACAATCTGCTTACAAGTTTTTCGATTTTTGAAAGAGATGGTGCGGTGGCAATGCTGCATACAGCATTATGTTTGGTACCTTGAACACCACCTGCTACAATCCAACCCAGTTTCGTGTTTCGAAGTAGTGGAAGTTGAGGACCAATAAAGATTTCTCCTGGAAGTAAAAGATCAAAGAACAATTCAGCACCAATCAGCAAATCTATTTTTTGGTTTGTCATAAATCCTGGGTCTGCCAACTGTATGTGAGCAGGTAGGTCACGTAATTCGGTGTGACTGTCATGCGGCTTATAGTCAGTTATCTTAGCCAGGATCGTTGCTTCAATATTGCCTTTGAAGCTTCCATTTCGCGATTGAAATGAGAGTTCTATGGCAAATTGTGTTGGCGTTCCATGCCCTCCAATCCCGCTTATGGAAGTTTCAGATCGATGCTTCTTAATTCCTAAGGCTTGTGCAAAGGCTGCTGTCACAAAATGGATTTGTGATCCAGAATCTAATAACGCACGACAGGGAAGTAATGTGCCGCATGCGGACCTTACGTTAACTAATGCTGTCGCTAAATAAATGCTACGGTGATTGGATCGGGAAGTGCTAGCTGCGTTTGACGACTGACCTTCCACCCCTTGACCTTGTTTTATTTGCTGGTTTCGATCACCTATGGAAGATATAGTGTTGGCATTAGAAATTGGTTTTGCCTTTAAATTGTATTTATTTTCTTTTTTGTAATGCAACAATGTATTGTGTTTGCCATTGCAAAGAAAACACCCCCTTGAGGTGCATGAAATTTGAGTATGACCCGATCTCAGACAAATTCTACAAATTCCGATTCGTTGAACAGACTTCTCACGATCAGCACCTGAAAGAGACAAGAATTTTTTGCATTTATATATTTTATGGTTACCTAAGCTGCACATCACGCAGCCGTTGGATTCAATTGCTATGGCGGTTGTCTTCCTTTTTTCATCGGAATGCGTGATGGTTTCAAGCGTTTGAAACCTAGATTCGATGAATTTCAGCAACTCTGATAGCGATGGACTGCTCCTTGGGTCATCTAGGGACTGTTCGAAGAGGGTCCTGCTCTCTTTGTCAACTTTTTTTAGGATAAGGGTGACGACTATTGGATCCCAGTCATGTGCCGCGAATCCTAGATTGATCAGGGCCTGAATTCCTTCCTTTGTGTTGTCATGCAATTTTCGCAAGCTAGAAGCAGTTCCCGATGCTGATTGTTGGGACAATAGTTTTTCGAGCTGTGCACACAAAAGTAGCCGTTTGTTGTCATATCTGTCCATCAGTGTTATTGTATTTCTAATCTTTTAGGTTTAAGTAAAATAACACGCGTTCATCTTTGTACTTTGCACTCTTTATTACGACTAACTTAATTCTAATTCTTAACCTAAATTATACCTGGTTGAATTCACCATACCGGATATGAGTTGGCAACAATTATATTTATGATATGACATAAGATAAACAGGGATGTATGTTTCTTATACTTATGAATACAACATTCTCCCCGGTTTATTTAAAGAGGTAACATAACTCAAAATTTTTTCAGATATGAATTTGACATCATTACAAAATATTCGAAATTTAATTCATTTTTGGAAATTGAATAAATTCACATTTGACATAATAATACTAAGTTATAAGTTTTAATATTACAATTCAATTATAGTTTTTAAACTTTTCACAATTTTTATTTTTAGATAGAAGTCTTTTACTTCTCCTTACACCATCTAATACTTCAAATTTGTTTTTTGATTTTCTTACTCTTCTATGAATATGTTCCGGTTTCTTATATTTAATAATATTTGTATCTTTTATCTCATTGTGATTTTCAATTATAGGTATTTTTAAATGTGTATAATTAAGGGTTGGCTTATGGTAAAGTTTTCTTAACTGGTTAACATGTACCATTTTGTTTTGATTTCCAATTTTTATTATATATCTTATATAACTTAGTTTCTTCGCTATAATACAATTGATCCATTTTTCATAACTCTTTATATGATTTCTATACATACAACCCTCCCCAACTTTATATGAAGGTAATCTATTATAGTATTGGTTTGTTTGTTTATTTGGTACACAATCTGCTTTACAAATGTTTGTTAGATTGAAAGAAACTTGTTTCTTATTATTGATTAAGTCAAGAAGAACCTTTGGTTTAAATGAAAATAACATTTCTGATGGGGACGTTGATGTAACAGAGTTAGGACTGTTTCGGTGATGCATCAAAAACTTGGTAATATGGTCGCACAAATCTCCACTTTGTTTTTTATACAACATATGTTTTTTCAAATTATTTTTAACGATCTGAACATGTCTTTCTGCCAAACCATTTGACTGCGGATGATACGCAGGGCTGTGAAGTAGTTGGATTTGATTACTATTACAGAACTGTTTGAACTCCCAAGACGCAAAGGGCGGACCATTATCCGTAACTATGGTTGTTGGTAATCCAAACACCGAGAAAATTATATTTAACTTTTGAATTAAACTCTTAGCATTCGTTGAATACATCTGTACCACCTCAAGATACTTACTATATGAGTCTATTACAAGAAGAAATGTTTTATTTTGAAAGTAAAAGAAATCCAAATGGATTCTCTGAAATGGATAAGCAGTATCAGGCCATTTGGTTGTTACGAGTTCTTTCGGAACATTTCTAGTAGCCTGACATTTCTTACACGATTCAACAAAGTCTTTTATTGCTATATCTAACCTTGGCCACCATAAATAAGACCTAGCTACCTTTTTCATTAAAACTATACCATTATGGTTTTCATGCAATAAATTTAAAACATGCATTTGTAAATCGTTTGGAATTAATACTCGGTCATTATAGAAAATACATCCATTTTCTATGCTAAGACAATTTCTGAATTTGTGATAAGACTGTAAGTCAATATCAACTTCTTTTGGCCACCCATTTTTAATGAAGTTGTATACTTTACTAAGAATAGGACTTTTCCTTGTTTGATTTTCAACTTTTTTGAAATCTATTGGTACCTTTTCTAGGCAATTAATTGAATTAATTTGAACAGATTCAATATCTGTAGACTCACTTAACGGCAACCTTGAAAGCGCATCAACATTAGCTAGGTATTTAGCTGGACGATGAACTATTTTATATTGAAACATTGATAGTGTAACTGCCCATCTCTGTAAACGAGCCGCTGCAACTGCTGTAGAACTCTTGTTAGGATTGAATATCTCCTTCAACGCTTGGTTATCGGTCTGTATCAGAAACTCCTTGCCATAGAGATATTTAAAAAACTTTTTTACTGCAAACATGACCGCCAAAGCCTCACGATGCAGCTGCGAATAACCTTTTTCAGCATCCGATAAAGTGCTGCTAGCGAACAGAACGGGTTTCTGAACCCCATCTATCAAGTGGGCAAGTACTGCTCCTACACCGTAGGGACTTGCATCTGTAGAAACTATTATAGGTTTAAGGGGATCAAAAAGTGTTAAAACATTATTATTAAGGATTAATTGTTTTGAATTTTCAAACTCCTCATCACACTTTTTTGTCCACATAAAGGCATTCTTTTTCTGCAATAATTCATACAAGTTTTTTAATTCTGATGATAAATTAGGAATAAACCTCCTGTAATAATTAATTAATCCCAAGTAGGATTGAAGTTCTTTTAAATTTTTCGGAGCAGGCGCATTTTTAATGGCTTCAACCTTTTTCTCATTAGGTTTCACAGTGTTATGACTCAAAACGTGACCTAAGTACTCCACTGATGTTTGTAAAAATTTACATTTCTGGAGATTTATTTTGACTTTATGTTTATTTAATCTATCTAAAACCAAATATAATTTTCCTTGGCAATCTTCTAAGGTTTGGCCACCTATAATTATATCATCAACGTATGCAAATACGTTTTCAATGCCTGATAAAATTTGATCAATAGTTGATTGAAAAATTGCTGGTGCGCATGCAACACCATAGCCTAAGCGCAAATATTGAAATAAACCTTTCATCGTATTTATTGTAAGAAGCTCTCTTGAGTCTTCAGTTAGTTCTAACTGTTGGTAAGCCCCAGCTAAATCTAAAACACAGAAGGTTGAACAATTAGATAGACTTCCAAAAATATCTTCTATGTTTGCAAAAGCACAATGCTGTGTTTCCACATGCTTGTTGATTGTAACCTTACAATCAATGCAAAGCCTAACACTTCCATCAGGTTTCGGAACTCATACCACTGGAGATGCCCATTTACTATGCTTCACTGGGATTAAAACTTTTTCTCTAACCAATCTGTCTATTTCATTAGCCATAGCGTCCTTCAAACGAAATGGGACCGTATACGCTTTGTGAAAGATTGGCTTACATTCATTTAAATGAATGTCGGCTTTATATCCAGCAATCATCTGGTTTGGGTCATTGGATATTACATTCGGATAACATGATATTATTTTCTTACTTACAGAATCTTTGTGTACCATATTTACCACGTTTACGAATTCTTTACTACCTGCAATATTGGATTTCCAATCTGGTAATAATGAAGAAAACCATGTTCGTCCAAATAATGGCTTAAAATAAACACCATCAACCACCATCAATTCCAGCTCTCTTGTTACACCAGCGTACTCCACAACAACAACAATTTTTCCCAATACTGACAATTTATGCCCTGAAATAGTGTTTAAATCTATATTCTTCCAGGCTGCTTCAAAATTACTATCTGTCGCTGGAAATCCTTGAATCAAACTGAGTGCTTCACCTGTCAGATTAGTCCTCAAAAAGTACAGTTTCTGGGCCGGCGAGATCGGTTGTTCAAGGATCATTGGTTTAAATAAATCATAGAACTGACGCCACTTAAGGTAACATCCGTCAAACTTTGGAAGTTCAATTTTTGGTAGCTTCAACGAAGCAATTGCCATTTGATGAGCCGATGTAGTACTTTTTGTTGGTAAGCCAGTCAGTCGAATCTCTAGCTGTTTTTGAAGATGAAAGTAGATGTTGACATCTTCTTCTTCCAAATCGCCATCCACGCGTTGAAAAACTAATTTTAATTGTTCAAAATTATCTACTAGGTTCTTCACTTTAATTTCGAACATATGGGGATAGGTATCTTTTAGTTCCGTACTGCAATTATCTAATGAGGATTGAAAATGCCTTGACAACATTTTATACCTATCCCTTGTCGTAAGTGCTCTGGTCATCTTCATCTTGTCTGCTTCTGTTGCTGCTGCTGCTGGTTTTACCGATGATCCTGATGGAGTTGCTGCTGGTGGCTTCTCCATGGTCTGGTTTGCGTCCAAGACTTGCAGACTGCTCAAGCGACTGATGATGTCCGCTTTCATATTTTCATAAGCGCCTTTTATCTTTTCGTAAAACTCCTTCATGAAATACTCGTGATGAGGTTTATCTGAATACATGTCACGGATTTGGGTGTCGTTTGTGTCGAAATAGTCCCATAGATTTTCTAGTTTTTCCTTTTTCTGTAACAGTTTATCCACCGTTTTTCGGGTTTGCCCATCCTTACCGTAGTTGCGGACAAGATCCAAAATTTCTTTCCCCGTTGCATCTTGAAGATCAGAGAGCTCTTCAAGACCTTCTGGAAACACTTCATCGTTCGACATATCTTTTTGTTTTTTTTTCTTTTTTTTTTTCTTTTTAAACAGAACACTGATTCTACTGATTAATTTTTTTTTTTTTAAAGCAGAACACTGATTTTATTGACTTATTATTTTTTTTTTTTTTTTTCCTTGAATGAAATGAATTAATTAACTAATTAATACAGGTACACTTAAAACTTTAAGATGAGTGTCCTGTCACGGTCGCCAATGAATAAATCAAAATCAAATGCACAATTTAAATGTTTACAAACTTTGTTAACCACTGTGATTGGTTTGAGTGTTGACAGTAGAATGAACAAAAAATGGTATTATTCGATGAGCTGTGATGTGACGCAAACAATCGTGGGAACTGGCTATTCAGCAAGCGAGTAGACAGTCCACGCAAGACTCGTATTTCGTCCAGTGAACGTCCGGACTTGAGCGTTCACATCAAAGCTCTCGTTACAAATAAATAAAATTTATTAAGATATTTGAAACCCAAATGGTTGTGTACTACGCAGTCATTTGAGTTCCAACAGGGGTACTCAATTTGAGACGCTTAATACGATCCCATCAAAACATTCCTGAAATCTCACTTTCCTGAGTGACCAAAATGTAAAAAGCTCCATATCTCGAGAACGTTGCGAGATAGACGAAAAATAACGATTTTTTTGGGGTGTACGTTGGGGGGACTCAAATTGAGACGCTTAATACGATCCCATCAAAACATTCCTGAAATCTCACTTTCCTGGGTGACCAAAATGTAAAAAGCTCCATATCTCGAGAACGTTGCGAGATAGACGAAAAATAACGATTTTTTTGGGGTGTACGTTGGGGGGACTCAATTTGAGACGCTTAATACGATCCCATCAAAAACATTCCTGAAATCTCACTTTCCTGGGTGACCAAAATGTAAAAAGCTAAATATCTCGAGAACGAGATAGACGAAAAATAACGATTGGTTGTACGTTGGGGGCACTCAATTTGAGACACTTAATACGATCCCATCAAAACATTCCTGAAATCTCACTTTCCTGGGTGACCAAAATGTAAAAAGCTCCATATCTCGAGAACGTTGCGAGATAGACGAAAAATAACGATTTTTTTGGGGTGTACGTTGGGGGGACTCAACTTGAGACGCTTAATACGATCCCATCAAAAACATTCCTGAAATCTCACTTTCCTGGGTGACCAAAATGTAAAAAGCTCCATATCTCGAGAACGTTGCGAGATAGACGAAAAATAACGATTTTTTTGTGGTGTACGTTGGGGGGACTCAATTTGAGACGCTTAATACGATCCCATCAAAACATTCCTGAAATCTCACTTTCCTGGGTGACCAAAATGTAAAAAGCTCCATATCTCGAGAACGTTGCGAGATAGACGAAAAATGACGATTTTTTTTTTGGTGTACGTTGGGGGGACTCAATTTGAGACGCTTAATACGATCCCATCAAAACATTCCTGAAATCTCACTTTCCTGGGTGACCAAAATGTAAAAAGCTCCATATCTCGAGAACGTTGCGAGATAGACGAAAAATAACGATTTTTTTGGGGTGTACGTTTGGGGGACTCAATTTGAGACGCTTAATACGATCCCATCAAAACATTCTTGAAATCTCACTTTCCTGGGTGACCAAAATGTAAAAAGCTCCATATCTCGAGAACGTTGCGAGATAGACGAAAAAACGATTTTTTTGGGGTGACTCAACTTGAGACGCTTAATACGATCCCATCAAAACATTCCTGAAATCTCACTTTCCTGGGTGACCAAAATGTAAAAAGCTCCATATCTCGAGAACGTTGCGAGATAGACGAAATATAACCATTTTTTTGGGGTGTACGTTGGGGGGACTCAATTTGAGACGCTTAATACGATCCCATCAAAACATTCCTGAAATCTCACTTTCCTGGGTGACCAAAATGTAAAAAGCTCCATATCTCGAGAACGTTGCGAGATAGACGAAAAAACGATTTTTTTGGGGTGACTCAACTTGAGACGCTTAATACGATCCCATCAAAACATTCCTGAAATCTCACTTTCCTGGGTGACCAAAATGTAAAAAGCTCCATATCTCGAGAACGTTGCGAGATAGACGAAATATAACCATTTTTTTGGGGTGTACGTTGGGGGGACTCAATTTGAGACGCTTAATACGATCCCATCTAAACATTCCTGAAATCTCACTTTCCTGGGTGACCAAAATGTAAAAAGCTCCATATCTCGAGAACGTTGCGAGATAGACGAAAAATAACGATTTTTTTGTGGTGTACGTTGGGGGGACTCAATTTGAGACGCTTAATACGATCCCATCAAAACATTCCTGAAATCTCACTTTCCTGGGTGACCAAAATGTAAAAAGCTCCATATCTCGAGAACGTTGCGAGATAGACGAAATATAACCATTTTTTTGGGGTGTACGTTGGGGGGACTCAATTTGAGACACTTAATACGATCCCATCAAAACATTCCTGAAATCTCACTTTCCTGGGTGACCAAAATGTAAAAAGCTCCATATCTCGAGAACGTTGCGAGATAGACGAAAAATAACGATTTTTTTGGGGTGTACGTTGGGGGGACTCAACTTGAGACGCTTAATACGATCCCATCAAAACATTCCTGAAATCTCACTTTCCTGGGTGACCATCAAAATATTCCTGAAATCTCACTTTCCTGGGTGACCAAAATGTAAAAAGCTAAATATCTCGAGAACGAGATAGACGAAAAATAACGATTTTTTTGTGGTTGTACGTTGGGGGGACTCAATTTGAGACGCTTAATACGATCCCATCAAAACATTCCTGAAATCTCACTTTCCTGGGTGACCAAAATGTAAAAAGCTCCATATCTCGAGAACGTTGCGAGATAGACGAAAAATAACGATTTTTTTGGGGTGTACGTTGGGGGGACTCAATCTGAGACGCTTAATACGATCCCATCAAAAACATTCCTGAAATCTCACTTTCCTGGGTGACCAAAATGTAAAAAGCTCCATATCTCGAGAACGTTGCGAGATAGACGAAAAATAACGATTTTTTTGGGGTGTACGTTGGGGGGACTCAATTTGAGACGCTTAATACGATCCCATCAAAAACATTCCTGAAATCTCACTTTCCTGGGTGACCAAAATGTAAAAAGCTCCATATCTCGAGAACATTGCGAGATAGACGAAAAATAACGATTTTTTTGTGGTGTACGTTGGGGGGACTCAGATTGAGACGCTTAATACGATCCCATCAAAACATTCCTGAAATCTCACTTTCCTGGGCGACCAAAATGTAAAAAGCTAAATATCTCGAGAACGTTGCGAGATAGACGAAAAATAACGATTTTTTGGGGTTGTACGTTGGGGGGACTCAATTTGAGACGCTTAATACGATTCCATCAAAACATTCCTGAAATCTCACTTTCCTGGGTGACCAAAATGTAAAAAGCTCCATATCTCGAGAACGTTGCGAGATAGACGAAAAATAACGATTTTTTTGGGGTGTACGTTGGGGGGACTCAAATTGAGACGCTTAATACGATTCCATCAAAACATTCCTGAAATCTCACTTTCCTGGGTGACCAAAATGTAAAAGGCTCCATATCTCGAGAACGTTGCGAGATAGACGAAAAATAACGATTTTTTGGGGTTGTACGTTGGGGGGACTCAATTTGAGACGCTTAATACGATCCCATCAAAACATTCCTGAAATCTCACTTTCCTGGGCGACCAAAATGTAAAAAGCTAAATATCTCGAGAACGTTGCGAGATAGACGAAAAATAACGATTTTTTTGGGGTATACGTTGGGGGGAACCAAATTGAGACGCTTAATACGATTCCATCAAAACATTCCTGAAATCTCACTTTCCTTTGTGACCAAAATGTAAAAAGCTAAATATCTCGAGAACGTTGCGAGATAGACGAAAAATAACGATTTTTTTGGGGTATACGTTGGGGGGACTCAATTTGAGACGCTTAATACGATCCCATCAAAACATTCCTGAAATCTCACTTTCCTGGGTGACCAAAATGTAAAAAGCTCCATATCTCGAGAACGTTGCGAGATAGACGAAATATAACCATTTTTTTGGGGTGTACGTTGGGGGGACTCAATTTGAGACGCTTAATACGATCCCATCAAAACATTCCTGAAATCTCACTTTCCTGGGTGACCAAAATGTAAAAAGCTCCATATCTCGAGAACGTTGCGAGATAGACGAAAAATAACGATTTTTTTGTGGTGTACGTTGGGGGGACTCAATTTGAGACGCTTAATACGATCCCATCAAAACATTCCTGAAATCTCACTTTCCTGGGTGACCAAAATGTAAAAAGCTCCATATCTCGAGAACGTTGCGAGATAGACGAAAAATAACGATTTTTTTGGGGTGTACGTTGGGGGGACTCAACTTGAGACGCTTAATACGATCCCATCAAAACATTCCTGAAATCTCACTTTCCTGGGTGACCATCAAAATATTCCTGAAATCTCACTTTCCTGGGTGACCAAAATGTAAAAAGCTAAATATCTCGAGAACGAGATAGACGAAAAATAACGATTTTTTTGTGGTTGTACGTTGGGGGGACTCAATTTGAGACGCTTAATACGATCCCATCAAAACATTCCTGAAATCTCACTTTCCTGGGTGACCAAAATGTAAAAAGCTCCATATCTCGAGAACGTTGCGAGATAGACGAAAAATAACGATTTTTTTGGGGTGTACGTTGGGGGGACTCAATCTGAGACGCTTAATACGATCCCATCAAAAACATTCCTGAAATCTCACTTTCCTGGGTGACCAAAATGTAAAAAGCTCCATATCTCGAGAACGTTGCGAGATAGACGAAAAATAACGATTTTTTTGGGGTGTACGTTGGGGGGACTCAATTTGAGACGCTTAATACGATCCCATCAAAAACATTCCTGAAATCTCACTTTCCTGGGTGACCAAAATGTAAAAAGCTCCATATCTCGAGAACATTGCGAGATAGACGAAAAATAACGATTTTTTTGTGGTGTACGTTGGGGGGACTCAGATTGAGACGCTTAATACGATCCCATCAAAACATTCCTGAAATCTCACTTTCCTGGGCGACCAAAATGTAAAAAGCTAAATATCTCGAGAACGTTGCGAGATAGACGAAAAATAACGATTTTTTGGGGTTGTACGTTGGGGGGACTCAATTTGAGACGCTTAATACGATTCCATCAAAACATTCCTGAAATCTCACTTTCCTGGGTGACCAAAATGTAAAAAGCTCCATATCTCGAGAACGTTGCGAGATAGACGAAAAATAACGATTTTTTTGGGGTGTACGTTGGGGGGACTCAAATTGAGACGCTTAATACGATTCCATCAAAACATTCCTGAAATCTCACTTTCCTGGGTGACCAAAATGTAAAAGGCTCCATATCTCGAGAACGTTGCGAGATAGACGAAAAATAACGATTTTTTGGGGTTGTACGTTGGGGGGACTCAATTTGAGACGCTTAATACGATCCCATCAAAACATTCCTGAAATCTCACTTTCCTGGGCGACCAAAATGTAAAAAGCTAAATATCTCGAGAACGTTGCGAGATAGACGAAAAATAACGATTTTTTTGGGGTATACGTTGGGGGGAACCAAATTGAGACGCTTAATACGATTCCATCAAAACATTCCTGAAATCTCACTTTCCTTTGTGACCAAAATGTAAAAAGCTAAATATCTCGAGAACGTTGCGAGATAGACGAAAAATAACGATTTTTTTGGGGTATACGTTGGGGGGACTCAATTTGAGACGCTTAATACGATCCCATCAAAACATTCCTGAAATCTCACTTTCCTGGGTGACCAAAATGTAAAAAGCTCCATATCTCGAGAACGTTGCGAGATAGACGAAATATAACCATTTTTTTGGGGTGTACGTTGGGGGGACTCAATTTGAGACGCTTAATACGATCCCATCAAAACATTCCTGAAATCTCACTTTCCTGCGTGACCAAAATGTAAAAAGCTCCATATCTCGAGAACGTTGCGAGATAGACGAAAAATAACGATTTTTTTGTGGTGTACGTTGGGGGACTCAATTTGAGACGCTTAATACGATCCCATCAAAACATTCCTGAAATCTCACTTTCCTGGGTGACCAAAATGTAAAAAGCTCCATATCTCGAGAACGTTGCGAGATAGACGAAAAATAACGATTTTTTTGGGGTGTACGTTGGGGGGACTCAACTTGAGACGCTTAATACGATCCCATCAAAACATTCCTGAAATAATATCTGCATGCGCATATCTGGCAGAGCATGCAGATATGCGTGCAGATATGCATGCAGATATGCGTGCAGATAAGCGTGCAGCGTGCAGATATGCGTGCAGATGACGCGTGCAGATATGCACATGCAGATATGCGTGCAGATGACGCGTGCAGATGACGCGTGCAGATATGCGTGCAGATGACGCTTGCAGCCTACGCGTGCAGATATGCATGCAGATGATGCGTGCAGATATGCGCATGCAGATATGCACTTGCAGATATGCACATGCAGATATGCACTTGCAGATATGCACATGCAGATATGAAAATGCAGATATGCGCATGCAGATATGCAAATGCACATGCGCATGCAGATATGCACTTGCAGATATGCACATGCCTGAAAGATATGCAAATGCAGATATGCACTTGCAGATATGCACATGCAGATATGTACATGCAGATATGCACTTGCAGATATGCACTTGCAGATATGCACTTGCAGATATAAACATGCAGATATGCAAATGCAGATATGCAAATGCAGATATGAACATGCAGATATGAACATGCAGATATGCAAATGCAGATATGCAAATGCAGATATGCAAATGCAGATATGCAAATGCAGATATACAAATGCAGATATGCGCATGCAGATATGCACTTGCAGATATGCACATGCAGATATGCAAATGCAGATATGCAAATGCAGATATGAACATGCAGATATGCAAATGCAGATATGCAAATGCAGATATGCACATGCAGATATGCAAATGCAGATATGCAAATGCAGATATGCAAATGCAGATATGCAAATGCAGATATGCGCATGCAGATATGCACTTGCAGATATGCACATGCAGATATGCAAATGCAGATATGCACTTGCAGATATGCACTTGCAGATATAAACATGCAGATATGCAAATGCAGATATGCAAATGCAGATATGAACATGCAGATATGCAAATGCAGATATGCAAATGCAGATATGCAAATGCAGATATGCAAATGCAGATATGCAAATGCAGATATGCGCATGCAGATATGCACTTGCAGATATGCACATGCAGATATGCAAATGCAGATATGCAAATGCAGATATGAACATGCAGATATGCACTTGCAGATATGCACTTGCAGATATGCACATGCAGATATGCACTTGCAGATATGCAAATGCAGATATGCACATGCAGATATGCACATGCAGATATGCAAATGCAGATATGCACATGCAGATATGCAAATGCAGATATGCACATGCACTTGCAGATATGCAAATGCAGATATGCGCATGCAGATATGCAAATGCAGATATGCACATGCAGATATGCACATGCAGATATGCACATGCAGATATGCGCATGCAGATATGCAAATGCAGATATGCAAATGCAGATATTAGCATGCAGATATGCGTGCAGATGACGCGTGCAAATATGCGTGCAGATGACGCGTGCAGATGATGCGTGCAGATATGCGCATGCGCATGCAGATATGCGCCTGCAGATATGCGTGCAGATGACGAGTGCAGATATGCGTTTAGATATGCGTGCAGATATGCGCATGCAGATATGCGTGCAGATATGCGCATGCAGATGCAGATATGCGTGCAGATGACGCGTGCAGATATGCGTGCAGATATGCGCATGCAGATATGCGCATGCAGATATGCGTGCAGATATGCATGCAGATATGCGCATGCAGATATGCGTGCAGATGACGCGTGCAGATATGCGCATGCAGATATGCGCTTGCAGATATGCGTGCAGATGACGCGTGCAGCCTAAGCGTGCAGATATGCGTGCAGATGACGCTTGCAGCCTACGCGTGCAGATATGCGTGCAGATGATGCGTGCAGATATGCGCATGCAGATAAGCGTGCAGATGACGCGTGCAGATATGCGTGCAGATGACGCGTGCAGATATGCGTGCAGCCGACGCGTGCACATATGCGTGCAGCCGACGCGTGCAGCCGACGCGTGCAGATGATGCGTGCAGATAATGCGTGCAGATGATGCGTGCAGCCGACGAGTGCAGGGGGACTCACTTTGAGACGCTTAATACGATCCCTTCAAAACATTCCTGAAATCTCACTTTCCTGGGTGACCAAAATGTAAAAAGCTCCATATCTCGAGAACGTTGCGAGATAGACGAAAAATAACGATTTTTTTGGGGTGTACGTTGGGGGGACTCAATTTGAGACGCTTAATACGATCCCATCAAAACATTCCTGAAATCTCACTTTCCTGGGCGACCAAAATGTAAAAAGCTAAATATCTCGAGAACGTTGCGAGATAGACGAAAAATAACGATTTTTTGGGGTTGTACGTTGGGGGGACTCAATTTGAGACGCTTAATACGATTCCATCAAAACATTCGTGAAATCTCACTTTCCTGGGTGACCAAAATGTAAAAAGCTCCATATCTCGAGAACGTTGCGAGATAGACGAAAAATAACGATTTTTTTGGGGTGTACGTTGGGGGGACTCAAATTGAGACGCTTAATACGATTCCATCAAAACATTCCTGAAATCTCACTTTCCTGGGTGACCAAAATGTAAAAGGCTCCATATCTCGAGAACGTTGCGAGATAGACGAAAAATAACGATTTTTTGGGGTTGTACGTTGGGGGGACTCAATTTGAGACGCTTAATACGATCCCATCAAAACATTCCTGAAATCTCACTTTCCTGGGCGACCAAAATGTAAAAAGCTAAATATCTCGAGAACGTTGCGAGATAGACGAAAAATAACGATTTTTTTGGGGTATACGTTGGGGGGAACCAAATTGAGACGCTTAATACGATTCCATCAAAACATTCCTGAAATCTCACTTTCCTTTGTGACCAAAATGTAAAAAGCTAAATATCTCGAGAACGTTGCGAGATAGACGAAAAATAACGATTTTTTTGGGGTATACGTTGGGGGGACTCAATTTGAGACGCTTAATACGATCCCATCAAAACATTCCTGAAATCTCACTTTCCTGGGTGACCAAAATGTAAAAAGCTCCATATCTCGAGAACGTTGCGAGATAGACGAAATGTAACCATTTTTTTGGGGTGTACGTTGGGGGGACTCAATTTGAGACGCTTAATACGATCCCATCAAAACATTCCTGAAATCTCACTTTCCTGGGTGACCAAAATGTAAAAAGCTCCATATCTCGAGAACGTTGCGAGATAGACGAAAAATAACGATTTTTTTGGGGTGTACGTTGGGGGGACTCAACTTGAGACGCTTAATACGATCCCATCAAAACATTCCTGAAATAATATCTGCATGCGCATATCTGGCAGAGCATGCAGATATGCGTGCAGATATGCATGCAGATATGCGTGCAGATAAGCGTGCAGCGTGCAGATATGCGTGCAGATGACGCGTGCAGATATGCACATGCAGATATGCGTGCAGATGACGCGTGCAGATGACGCGTGCAGATATGCGTGCAGATGACGCTTGCAGCCTACGCGTGCAGATATGCATGCAGATGATGCGTGCAGATATGCGCATGCAGATATGCACTTGCAGATATGCACATGCAGATATGCACTTGCAGATATGCACATGCAGATATGAAAATGCAGATATGCGCATGCAGATATGCAAATGCACATGCGCATGCAGATATGCACTTGCAGATATGCACATGCCTGAAAGATATGCAAATGCAGATATGCACTTGCAGATATGCACATGCAGATATGTACATGCAGATATGCACTTGCAGATATGCACTTGCAGATATGCACTTGCAGATATAAACATGCAGATATGCAAATGCAGATATGCAAATGCAGATATGAACATGCAGATATGCAAATGCAGATATGCAAATGCAGATATGCAAATGCAGATATGCAAATGCAGATATGCAAATGCAGATATGCGCATGCAGATATGCACTTGCAGATATGCACATGCAGATATGCAAATGCAGATATGCAAATGCAGATATGAACATGCAGATATGCAAATGCAGATATGCAAATGCAGATATGCACATGCAGATATGCAAATGCAGATATGCAAATGCAGATATGCAAATGCAGATATGCAAATGCAGATATGCGCATGCAGATATGCACTTGCAGATATGCACATGCAGATATGCAAATGCAGATATGCACTTGCAGATATGCACTTGCAGATATAAACATGCAGATATGCAAATGCAGATATGCAAATGCAGATATGAACATGCAGATATGCAAATGCAGATATGCAAATGCAGATATGCAAATGCAGATATGCAAATGCAGATATGCAAATGCAGATATGCGCATGCAGATATGCACTTGCAGATATGCACATGCAGATATGCAAATGCAGATATGCAAATGCAGATATGAACATGCAGATATGCACTTGCAGATATGCACTTGCAGATATGCACATGCAGATATGCACTTGCAGATATGCAAATGCAGATATGCACATGCAGATATGCACATGCAGATATGCAAATGCAGATATGCACATGCAGATATGCAAATGCAGATATGCACATGCACTTGCAGATATGCAAATGCAGATATGCGCATGCAGATATGCAAATGCAGATATGCACATGCAGATATGCACATGCAGATATGCACATGCAGATATGCGCATGCAGATATGCAAATGCAGATATGCAAATGCAGATATTAGCATGCAGATATGCGTGCAGATGACGCGTGCAAATATGCGTGCAGATGACGCGTGCAGATGATGCGTGCAGATATGCGCATGCGCATGCAGATATGCGCCTGCAGATATGCGTGCAGATGACGAGTGCAGATATGCGTTTAGATATGCGTGCAGATATGCGCATGCAGATATGCGTGCAGATATGCGCATGCAGATGCAGATATGCGTGCAGATGACGCGTGCAGATATGCGTGCAGATATGCGCATGCAGATATGCGCATGCAGATATGCGTGCAGATATGCATGCAGATATGCGCATGCAGATATGCGTGCAGATGACGCGTGCAGATATGCGCATGCAGATATGCGCTTGCAGATATGCGTGCAGATGACGCGTGCAGCCTAAGCGTGCAGATATGCGTGCAGATGACGCTTGCAGCCTACGCGTGCAGATATGCGTGCAGATGATGCGTGCAGATATGCGCATGCAGATAAGCGTGCAGATGACGCGTGCAGATATGCGTGCAGATGACGCGTGCAGATATGCGTGCAGCCGACGCGTGCACATATGCGTGCAGCCGACGCGTGCAGCCGACGCGTGCAGATGATGCGTGCAGATAATGCGTGCAGATGATGCGTGCAGCCGACGAGTGCAGGGGGACTCACTTTGAGACGCTTAATACGATCCCTTCAAAACATTCCTGAAATCTCACTTTCCTGGGTGACCAAAATGTAAAAAGCTCCATATCTCGAGAACGTTGCGAGATAGACGAAATGTAACCATTTTTTTGGGGTGTACGTTGGGGGGACTCAATTTGAGACGCTTAATACGATCCCATCAAAACATTCCTGAAATCTCACTTTCCTGGGTGACCAAAATGTAAAAAGCTCCATATCTCGAGAACGTTGCGAGATAGACGAAAAATAACGATTTTTTTGGGGTGTACGTTGGGGGGACTCAACTTGAGACGCTTAATACGATCCCATCAAAACATTCCTGAAATAATATCTGCATGCGCATATCTGGCAGAGCATGCAGATATGCGTGCAGATATGCATGCAGATATGCGTGCAGATAAGCGTGCAGCGTGCAGATATGCGTGCAGATGACGCGTGCAGATATGCACATGCAGATATGCGTGCAGATGACGCGTGCAGATGACGCGTGCAGATATGCGTGCAGATGACGCTTGCAGCCTACGCGTGCAGATATGCATGCAGATGATGCGTGCAGATATGCGCATGCAGATATGCACTTGCAGATATGCACATGCAGATATGCACTTGCAGATATGCACATGCAGATATGAAAATGCAGATATGCGCATGCAGATATGCGCATGCAGATATGCAAATGCACATGCGCATGCAGATATGCACTTGCAGATATGCACATGCCTGAAAGATATGCAAATGCAGATATGCACTTGCAGATATGCACATGCAGATATGTACATGCAGATATGCAAATGCAGATATGCAAATGCAGATATGCGCATGCAGATATGCACTTGCAGATATGCACATGCAGATATGCACATGCAGATATGCACTTGCAGATATGCACTTGCAGATATGCACTTGCAGATATAAACATGCAGATATGCAAATGCAGATATGCAAATGCAGATATGAACATGCAGATATGCAAATGCAGATATGCAAATGCAGATATGCAAATGCAGATATGCAAATGCAGATATGAACATGCAGATATGCAAATGCAGATATGCAAATGCAGATATGCACATGCAGATATGCAAATGCAGATATGCAAATGCAGATATGCAAATGCAGATATGCAAATGCAGATATGCGCATGCAGATATGCACTTGCAGATATGCACATGCAGATATGCAAATGCAGATATGCACTTGCAGATATGCACTTGCAGATATAAACATGCAGATATGCAAATGCAGATATGCAAATGCAGATATGAACATGCAGATATGCAAATGCAGATATGCAAATGCAGATATGCAAATGCAGATATGCAAATGCAGATATGCAAATGCAGATATGCGCATGCAGATATGCACTTGCAGATATGCACATGCAGATATGCAAATGCAGATATGCAAATGCAGATATGAACATGCAGATATGCACTTGCAGATATGCACTTGCAGATATGCACATGCAGATATGCACTTGCAGATATGCAAATGCAGATATGCACATGCAGATATGCACATGCAGATATGCAAATGCAGATATGCACATGCAGATATGCAAATGCAGATATGCACATGCACTTGCAGATATGCAAATGCAGATATGCGCATGCAGATATGCAAATGCAGATATGCACATGCAGATATGCACATGCAGATATGCACATGCAGATATGCGCATGCAGATATGCAAATGCAGATATGCAAATGCAGATATTAGCATGCAGATATGCGTGCAGATGACGCGTGCAAATATGCGTGCAGATGACGCGTGCAGATGATGCGTGCAGATATGCGCATGCGCATGCAGATATGCGCCTGCAGATATGCGTGCAGATGACGAGTGCAGATATGCGTTTAGATATGCGTGCAGATATGCGCATGCAGATATGCGTGCAGATATGCGCATGCAGATGCAGATATGCGTGCAGATGACGCGTGCAGATATGCGTGCAGATATGCGCATGCAGATATGCGCATGCAGATATGCGTGCAGATATGCATGCAGATATGCGCATGCAGATATGCGTGCAGATGACGCGTGCAGATATGCGCATGCAGATATGCGCTTGCAGATATGCGTGCAGATGACGCGTGCAGCCTAAGCGTGCAGATATGCGTGCAGATGACGCTTGCAGCCTACGCGTGCAGATATGCGTGCAGATGATGCGTGCAGATATGCGCATGCAGATAAGCGTGCAGATGACGCGTGCAGATATGCGTGCAGATGACGCGTGCAGATATGCGTGCAGCCGACGCGTGCACATATGCGTGCAGCCGACGCGTGCAGCCGACGCGTGCAGATGATGCGTGCAGATAATGCGTGCAGATGATGCGTGCAGCCGACGAGTGCAGGGGGACTCACTTTGAGACGCTTAATACGATCCCTTCAAAACATTCCTGAAATCTCACTTTCCTGGGTGACCAAAATGTAAAAAGCTCCATATCTCGAGAACGTTGCGAGATAGACGAAAAATAACGATTTTTTTGGGGTGTACGTTGGGGGGACTCAATTTGAGACGCTTAATACGATCCCATCAAAACATTCCTGAAATCTCACTTTCCTGGGCGACCAAAATGTAAAAAGCTAAATATCTCGAGAACGTTGCGAGATAGACGAAAAATAACGATTTTTTGGGGTTGTACGTTGGGGGGACTCAATTTGAGACGCTTAATACGATTCCATCAAAACATTCCTGAAATCTCACTTTCCTGGGTGACCAAAATGTAAAAAGCTCCATATCTCGAGAACGTTGCGAGATAGACGAAAAATAACGATTTTTTTGGGGTGTACGTTGGGGGGACTCAAATTGAGACGCTTAATACGATTCCATCAAAACATTCCTGAAATCTCACTTTCCTGGGTGACCAAAATGTAAAAGGCTCCATATCTCGAGAACGTTGCGAGATAGACGAAAAATAACGATTTTTTGGGGTTGTACGTTGGGGGGACTCAATTTGAGACGCTTAATACGATCCCATCAAAACATTCCTGAAATCTCACTTTCCTGGGCGACCAAAATGTAAAAAGCTAAATATCTCGAGAACGTTGCGAGATAGACGAAAAATAACGATTTTTTTGGGGTATACGTTGGGGGGACCAAATTGAGACGCTTAATACGATTCCATCAAAACATTCCTGAAATCTCACTTTCCTTTGTGACCAAAATGTAAAAAGCTAAATATCTCGAGAACGTTGCGAGATAGACGAAAAATAACGATTTTTTTGGGGTATACGTTGGGGGGACTCAATTTGAGACGCTTAATACGATCCCATCAAAACATTCCTGAAATCTCACTTTCCTGGGTGACCAAAATGTAAAAAGCTCCATATCTCGAGAACGTTGCGAGATAGACGAAATGTAACCATTTTTTTGGGGTGTACGTTGGGGGGACTCAATTTGAGACGCTTAATACGATCCCATCAAAACATTCCTGAAATCTCACTTTCCTGGGTGACCAAAATGTAAAAAGCTCCATATCTCGAGAACGTTGCGAGATAGACGAAAAATAACGATTTTTTTGGGGTGTACGTTGGGGGGACTCAACTTGAGACGCTTAATACGATCCCATCAAAACATTCCTGAAATAATATCTGCATGCGCATATCTGGCAGAGCATGCAGATATGCGTGCAGATATGCATGCAGATATGCGTGCAGATAAGCGTGCAGCGTGCAGATATGCGTGCAGATGACGCGTGCAGATATGCACATGCAGATATGCGTGCAGATGACGCGTGCAGATGACGCGTGCAGATATGCGTGCAGATGACGCTTGCAGCCTACGCGTGCAGATATGCATGCAGATGATGCGTGCAGATATGCGCATGCAGATATGCACTTGCAGATATGCACATGCAGATATGCACTTGCAGATATGCACATGCAGATATGAAAATGCAGATATGCGCATGCAGATATGCGCATGCAGATATGCAAATGCACATGCGCATGCAGATATGCACTTGCAGATATGCACATGCCTGAAAGATATGCAAATGCAGATATGCACTTGCAGATATGCACATGCAGATATGTACATGCAGATATGCAAATGCAGATATGCAAATGCAGATATGCGCATGCAGATATGCACTTGCAGATATGCACATGCAGATATGCACATGCAGATATGCACTTGCAGATATGCACTTGCAGATATGCACTTGCAGATATGCACTTGCAGATATGCACATGCAGATATGCACTTGCAGATATTCACATGCAGATATGCACTTGCAGATATGCACATGCAGATATGCACTTGCAGATATGCACTTGCAGATATGCAAATGCAGATATGCACATGCAGATATGCACATGCAGAAATGCACATGCAGATATGCACTTGCAGATATACACTTGCAGATATGCACATGCAGATATGCACATGCAGATATGCACATGCAGATATGCAAATGCAGATATGCGCATGCAAATATGCGCATGCAGATATGCACTGTGCTATATCATGTGCATATCTGCATGTGCATATCTGCATGCAAATATCTGCATGTGCATATCTACATTTGCATATCTGCATGTGCATATCTGCATGTGCATATCAGATATGCACATGCAGATATGCACATGCAGATATGCAAATGTAGATATGCACATGCAGATATTTGCATGCAGATATGCACATGCAGATATGCACATGATATAGCACAGATATGCACTTTTAGATATGCAAATGCAGATATGCACTTGCAGATATGCACTATGCAGATATGCAATTGCAGATATGCAAATGCAGATATGCAATTGCAGATATGCAAATGCAGATATGCAAATGCAGATATGCACATGCAGATATGCAAATGCAGATATGCAAATGCAGATATGCAAATGCAGATATGCGCATGCAGATATGCAAATGCAGATATGCACATGCACTTGCAGATATGCAAATGCAGATATGCACATGCAGATATGCACATGCAGATATGCACTTGCAGATATGCACTTGCAGATATGCACTTGCAGATATTCACATGCAGATATGCACTTGCAGATATGCACTTGCAGATATGCAAATGCAGATATGCAAATGCAGATATGCAAATGCAGATATGCAAATGCAGATATATGCATGCAGATATGCACTTGCAGATATGCACATGCAGATATAAACATACAGATATGCACATGCAGATATGCAAATGCAGATATGCAAATGCAGATATGCACATGCAGATATGCAAATGCAGATATGCACTTGCAGATATGCACATGCAGATATGCACTTGCAGATATGCACATGCAGATATGCACATGCAGATATGCACTTGCAGATATGCACTTGCAGATATGCACATGCAGATATGCACATGCAGATATGCACTTGCAGATATGCAAATGCAGATATGCAAATGCAGATATGCACATGCAGATATGCACATGCAGATATGCACTTAAAGATATGCACATGCAGATATGCACTTGCAGATATGCACATGCAGATATGCACATGCAGATATGCAAATGCAGATATGCACTTGCAGATATGCAAATGCAGATATGCACTTGCAGATATGCACTTTTAGATATGCACTTGCAGATATGCACTTGCAGATATGCACTTGCAGATATGCGCATGCAGATATGCACTTGCAGATATGCACATGCAGATATGCACATGCAGATATGCAAATGTAGATATGCACATGCAGATATGCACATGCAGATATGCACATGCAGATATGCACATGATATAGCACAGATATGCACTTTTAGATATGCAAATGCAGATATGCACTTGCAGATATGCACTATGCAGATATGCAATTGCAGATATGCAAATGCAGATATGCACATACAGATATGCACATGCAGATATGCGCATGCAGATATGCAAATGCAGATATGCACTTGCAGATATGCACATACAGATATAGACATGCAGATATGCAAATGCAGATATGCAAATGCAGATATGCACATGCAGATATGCAAATGCAGATATGCACTTGCAGATATGTACATGCAGATATGCACTTGCAGATATGCAAATGCAGATATGCACATGCAGATATGCACATGCAGATATGCAAATGCAGATATGCACATGCAGATATGCGCATGCAGATATGCAAATGCAGATATGCACATGCACTTGCAGATATGCAAATGCAGATATGCGCATGCAGATATGCAAATGCAGATATGCACATGCAGATATGCAAATGCAGATATGCGCATGCAGATATGCAAATGCAGATATGCACATGCAGATATGCACATGCAGATATGCGCATGCAGATATGCAAATGCAGGTATGCAAATGCAGATATTAGCATGCAGATATGCGTGCAGATGACGCGTGCAAATATGCGTGCAGATGACGCGTGCAGATGATGCGTGCAGATATGCGCATGCGCATGCAGATATGCGCCTGCAGATATGCGTGCAGATGACGAGTGCAGATATGCGTTTAGATATGCGTGCAGATATGCGCATGCAGATATGCGTGCAGATATGCGCATGCAGATATGCGCATGCAGATGCAGATATGCGTGCAGATGACGCGTGCAGATATGCGTGCAGATATGCGCATGCAGATATGCGCATGCAGATATGCGTGCAGATATGCATGCAGATATGCGCATACAGATATGCGTGCAGATGACGCGTGCAGATATGCGCATGCAGATATGCGTGCAGATATGCGCTTGCAGATATGCGTGCAGATGACGCGTGCAGCCTAAGCGTGCAGATATGCGTGCAGATGACGCTTGCAGCCTACGCGTGCAGATATGCGTGCAGATGATGCGTGCAGATATGCGCATGCAGATAAGCGTGCAGATGACGCGTGCAGATGATGCGTGCAGATAATGCGTGCAGATGATGCGTGCAGCCGACGAGTGCAGGGGGACTCACTTTGAGACGCTTAATACGATCCCTTCAAAACATTCCTGAAATCTCACTTTCCTGGGTGACCAAAATGTAAAAAGCTCCATATCTCGAGAACGTTGCGAGATAGACGAAAAATAACGATTTTTTTGGGGTGTACGTATTCAATCTGAGACGCTTAATACGATCCCATCAAAAACATTCCTGAAATCTCACTTTCCTGGGTGACCAAAATGTAAAAAGCTCCATATCTCGAGAACGTTGCGAGATAGACGAAAAATAACGATTTTCTTGGGGTGTACGTTGGGGGGACTCAATTTGAGACGCTTAATACGATCCCATCAAAACATTCCTGAAATCTCACTTTCCTGGGTGACCAAAATGTAAAAAGCTCCATATCTCGAGAACGTTGCGAGATAGACGAAAAATAACGATTTTCTTGGGGTGTACGTTGGAGGGACTCAATCTGAGACGCTTAATACGATCCCATCAAAAACATTCCTGAAATCTCACTTTCCTGGGTGACCAAAATGTAAAAAGCTCCATATCTCGAGAACGTTGCGAGATAGACGAAAAATAACGATTTTTTGGAGTGTACGTTGGGGGGACTCAATCTGAGACGCTTAATACGATCCCATCAAAAACATTCCTGAAATCTCACTTTCCTGGGTGACCAAAATGTAAAAAGCTCCATATCTCGAGAACGTTGCGAGATAGACGAAAAATAACGATTTTCTTGGGGTGTACGTTGGGGGGACTCAATCTGAGACGCTTAATACGATCCCATCAAAAACATTCCTGAAATCTCACTTTCCTGGGTGACCAAAATGTAAAAAGCTCCATATCTCGAGAACGTTGCGAGATAGACGAAAAATAACGATTTTCTTGGGGTGTACGTTGGGGGGACTCAATCTGAGACGCTTAATACGATCCCATCAAAACATTCCTGAAATCTCACTTTCCTGGGTGACCAAAATGTAAAAAGCTCCATATCTCGAGAACGTTGCGAGATAGACGAAAAATAACGATTTTCTTGGGGTGTACGTTGGAGGGACTCAATCTGAGACGCTTAATACGATCCCATCAAAAACATTCCTGAAATCTCACTTTCCTGGGTGACCAAAATGTAAAAAGCTCCATATCTCGAGAACGTTGCGAGATAGACGAAAAATAACGATTTTTTGGAGTGTACGTTGGGGGGACTCAATCTGAGACGCTTAATACGATCCCATCAAAAACATTCCTGAAATCTCACTTTCCTGGGTGACCAAAATGTAAAAAGCTCCATATCTCGAGAACGTTGCGAGATAGACGAAAAATAACGATTTTCTTGGGGTGTACGTTGGTGGGACTCAAACTGAGACGCTTAATACGATCCCATCAAAAACATTCCTGAAATCTCACTTTCCTGGGTGACCAAAATGTAAAAAGCTCCATATCTCGAGAACGTTGCGAGATAGACGAAAAATAACGATTTTCTTGGGGTGTACGTTGGGGGGACTCAATCTGAGACGCTTAATACGATCCCATCAAAAACATTCCTGAAATCTCACTTTCCTGGGTGACCAAAATGTAAAAAGCTCCATATCTCGAGAACGTTGCGAGATAGACGAAAAATAACGATTTTTTTGGGGTGTACGTTGGGGGGACTCAATCTGAGACGCTTAATACGATCCCATCAAAAACATTCCTGAAATCTCACTTTCCTGGGTGACCAAAATGTAAAAAGCTCCATATCTCGAGAGCGTTGCGAGATAGACGAAAAATAACGATTTTTTTGGGGTGTACGTTGGGGGGACTCAATCTGAGACGCTTAATACGATCCCATCAAAAACATTCCTGAAATCTCACTTTCCTGGGTGACCAAAATGTAAAAAGCTCCATATCTCGAGAACGTTGCGAGATAGACGAAAAATAACGATTTTTTTGGGGTGTACGTTGGGGGGACTCTTTTTGAGACGCTTAATACGATCCCATCAAAAACATTCCTGAAATCTCACTTTCCTGGGTGACCAAAATGTAAAAAGCTCCATATCTCGAGAACGTTGCGAGATAGACGAAAAATAACGATTTTTTTGGGGTGTACGTTGGGGGAACTCAATCTGAGACGCTTAATACGATCCCATCAAAAACATTCCTGAAATCTCACTTTCCTGGGTGACCAAAATGTAAAAAGCTCCATATCTCGAGAACGTTGCGAGATAGACGAAAAATAACGATTTTTTTGGGGTGTACGTTGGGGGGACTCAATCTGAGACGCTTAATACGATCCCATCAAAAACATTCCTGAAATCTCACTTTCCTGGGTGACCAAAATGTAAAAAGCTCCATATCTCGAGAACGTTGCGAGATAGACGAAAAATAACGATTTTTTTGGGGTGTACGTTGGGGGGACTCAATCTGAGACGCTTAATACGATCCCATCAAAAACATTCCTGAAATCTCACTTTCCTGGGTGACCAAAATGTAAAAAGCTCCATATCTCGAGAACGTTGCGAGATAGACGAAAAATAACGATTTTTTTGGGGTGTACGTTGGGGGGACTCAATCTGAGACGCTTAATACGATCCCATCAAAAACATTCCTGAAATCTCACTTTCCTGGGTGACCAAAATGTAAAAAGCTCCATATCTCGAGAACGTTGCGAGATAGACGAAAAATAACGATTTTTTTGGGGTGTACGTTGGGGGGACTTAAATTGAGACGCTTAATACGATCCCATCAAAAACATTCCTGAAATCTCACACTTTCCTGGGTGAACATCAAAACATTCCTGAAATCTCACTTTCCTGGGTGACCAAAATGTAAAAAGCTCCATATCTCGAGAACGTTGCTAGATAGACGAAAAATAACGATTTTTTTGGGGTGTACGTTGGGGGGACTCAATCTGAGACGCTTAATACGATCCCATCAAAAACATTCCTGAAATCTCACTTTCCTGGGTGACCAAAATGTAAAAAGCTCCATATCTCGAGAACGTTGCGAGATAGACGAAAAATAACGATTTTTTTGGGGTGTACGTTGGGGGGACTCAATCTGAGACGCTTAATACGATCCCATCAAAAACATTCCTGAAATCTCACTTTCCTGGGTGACCAAAATGTAAAAAGCTCCATATCTCGAGAACGTTGCGAGATAGACGAAAAATAACGATTTTTTTGGGGTGTACGTTGGGGGGACTCAATTTGAGACGCTTAATACGATCCCATCAAAACATTCCTGAAATCTCACTTTCCTGGGTGACCAAAATGTAAAAAGCTCCATATCTCGAGAACGTTGCGAGATAGACGAAAAATAACGATTTTTTTGGGTTGTACGTTGGGGGGACTCAAATTGAGACGCTTAATACGATTCCATCAAAACATTCCTGAAATCTCACTTTCCTGGGTGACCAAAATGTAAAAAGCTCCATATCTCGAGAACGTTGCGAGATAGACGAAAAATAACGATTTTTTTGGGGAGTACGTTGGGGGGACTCAATTTGAGACGCTTAATACGATTCATACATTCCTGAAATCTCACTTTCCTGGGTGACCAAAATGTAAAAAGCTCCATATCTCGAGAACGTTGCGAGATAGACGAAAAATAACGATTTTTTTGGGGTGTACGTTGGGGGGACTCAATCTGAGACGCTTAATACGATCCCATCAAAACATTCCTGAAATCTCACTTTCCTGGGTGACCATCAAAACATTCCTGAAATCTCACTTTCCTGGGTGACCAAAATGTAAAAAGCTCCATATCTCGAGAACGTTGCGAGATAGACGAAAAATAACGATTTTTTTGGGGTGTACGTTGGGGGGACTCAATTTGAGACGCTTAATACGATCCCATCAAAAACATTCCTGAAATCTCACTTTCCTGGGTGACCAAAATGTAAAAAGCTCCATATCTCGAGAACGTTGCGAGATAGACGAAAAATAACGATTTTTTGTGGTGTACGTTGGGGGGACTCAAATTGAGACGCTTAATACGATTCATACATTCCTGAAATCTCACTTTCCTGGGTGACCAAAATGTAAAAAGCTCCATATCTCGAGAACGTTGCGAGATAGACGAAAAATAACGATTTTTTTGGGGTGTACGTTGGGGGGACTCAATTTGAGACGCTTAATACGATCCCATCAAAACATTCCTGAAATCTCACTTTCCTGGGTGACCATCAAAACATTCCTGAAATCTCACTTTCCTGGGTGACCAAAATGTAAAAAGCTCCATATCTCGAGAACGTTGCGAGATAGACGAAAAATAACGATTTTTTTGGGGTGTACGTTGGGGGGACTCAATTTGAGACGCTTAATACGATCCCATCAAAAACATTCCTGAAATCTCACTTTCCTGGGTGACCAAAATGTAAAAAGCTCCATATCTCGAGAACGTTGCGAGATAGACGAAAAATGACGATTTTTTTTTGGTTTACGTTGGGGGGACTCAAATTGAGACACTTAATACGATCCCATCAAAACATTCCTGAAATCTCACTTTCCTGGGTGACCAAAATGTAAAAAGCTAAATATCTCGAGAACGTTGCAAGATAGACGAAAAATAACGATTTTTTTGGGGTTGTACGTTGAGGGGACCCATTTTGAGACGCTTAATACGATCCCATCAAAACATTCCTGAAATCTCACTTTCCTGGGTGACCAAAATGTAAAAAGCTAAATATCTCGAGAACGTTGCGAGATAGACGAAAAATAACGATTTTTTCGGAGTTGTACGTTGGGGGGACTCAAATTGAGACGCTTAATACGATCCCATCAAAACATTCCTGAAATCTCACTTTCCTGGGTGACCAAAATGTAAAAAGCTCCATATCTCGAGAACGTTGCGAGATAGACGAAAAATAACGAATTTTTTGGGGTGTACGTTGGGGGGACTCAGATTGAGACGCTTAATACGATCCCATCAAAACATTCCTGAAATCTCACTTTCCTGGGTGACCAAAATGTAAAAAGCTAAATATCTCGAGAACGTTGCGAGATAGACGAAAAATAACGATTTTTTTGGGGTTGTACGTTTGGGGGGACTCCATTTGAGACGCTTAATACGATCCCATCAAAACATTCCTGAAATCTCACTTTCCTGGGTGACCAAAATGTAAAAAGCTAAATATCTCGAGAACGTTGCAAGATAGACGAAAAATAACGATTTTTTTGGGGTTGTACGTTGAGAGGACCCATTTTGAGACGCTTAATACGATCCCATCAAAACATTCCTGAAATCTCACTTTCCTGGGTGACCAAAATGTAAAAAGCTCCATATCTCGAGAACGTTGCGTTTCCTAGGTGACCAAAATGTAAAAAGCTAAATATTTCGAGAACGTTGCGAGATAGACGAAAAATAACGATTTTTTTGGGGTGTACGTTGGGGGGACTCAATTTGAGACGCTTAATACGATCCCATCAAAACATTCCTGAAATCTCACTTTCCTGGGTGACCAAAATGTAAAAAGCTCCATATCTCGAGAACGTTGCGAGATAGACGAAAAATAACGATTTTTTTGGGGTGTACGTTGAGGTTACTCAGATTGAGACGCTTAATACGATCCCATCAAAACATTCCTGAAATCTCACTTTCCTGGGTGACCAAAATGTAAAAAGCTCCATATCTCGAGAACGTTGCGAGATAGACGAAAAATAACGATTTTTTTGGGGTGTACGTTGGGGGGCCTCAATCTGAGACGCTTAATACGATCCCATCAAAAACATTCCTGAAATCTCACTTTCCTGGGTGACCAAAATGTAAAAAGCTCCATATCTCGAGAACGTTGCGAGATAGACGAAAAATAACGATTTTTTTGGGGTGTACGTTGGGGGGACTCAATTTGAGACGCTTAATACGATCCCATCTAAACATTCCTGAAATCTCACTTTCCTGGGTGACCAAAATGTAAAAAGCTCCATATCTCGAGAACGTTGCGAGATAGACGAAAAATAACGATTTTTTTGGGGTGTACGTTGGGGGGACTCAATCTGAGACGCTTAATACGATCCCATCAAAAACATTCCTGAAATCTCACTTTCCTGGGTGACCAAAATGTAAAAAGCTCCATATCTCGAGAACGTTGCGAGATAGACGAAAAATAACGATTTTTTTGGGGTGTACGTTGGGGGGACTCAATTTGAGACGCTTAATACGATCCCATCTAAACATTCCTGAAATCTCACTTTCCTGGGTGACCAAAATGTAAAAAGCTCCATATCTCGAGAACGTTGCGAGATAGACGAAAAATAACGATTTTTTTGGGGTGTACGTTGGGGGGACTCAATCTGAGACGCTTAATACGATCCCATCAAAAACATTCCTGAAATCTCACTTTCCTGGGTGACCAAAATGTAAAAAGCTCCATATCTCGAGAACGTTGCGAGATAGACGAAAAATAACGATTTTTTTGGGGTGTACGTTGGGGGAGACGCTTAATACGATCCCATCAAAAACATTCCTGAAATCTCACTTTCCTGGGTGACCAAAATGTAAAAAGCTCCATATCTCGAGAACGTTGCGAGATAGACGAAAAATAACGATTTTTTTGGGGTGTACGTTGGGGGGACTCAATTTGAGACGCTTAATACGATCCCATCAAAACATTCCTGAAATCTCACTTTCCTGGGTGACCAAAATGTAAAAAGCTCCATATCTCGAGAACGTTGCTAGATAGACGAAAAATAACGATTTTTTTGGGGTGTACGTTGGGGGGACTCAATCTGAGACGCTTAATACGATCCCATCAAAAACATTCCTGAAATCTCACTTTCCTGGGTGACCAAAATGTAAAAAGCTCCATATCTCGAGAACGTTGCGAGATAGACGAAAAATAACGATTTTTTTGGGGTGTACGTTGGGGGAGACGCTTAATACGATCCCATCAAAAACATTCCTGAAATCTCACTTTCCTGGGTGACCAAAATGTAAAAAGCTCCATATCTCGAGAACGTTGCGAGATAGACGAAAAATAACGATTTTTTTGGGGTGTACGTTGGGGGGACTCAATTTGAGACGCTTAATACGATCCCATCAAAACATTCCTGAAATCTCACTTTCCTGGGTGACCAAAATGTAAAAAGCTCCATATCTCGAGAACGTTGCGAGATAGACGAAAAATAACGATTTTTTTGGGTTGTACGTTGGGGGGACTCAAATTGAGACGCTTAATACGATTCCATCAAAACATTCCTGAAATCTCACTTTCCTGGGTGACCAAAATGTAAAAAGCTCCATATCTCGAGAACGTTGCTAGATAGACGAAAAATAACGATTTTTTTGGGGTGTACGTTGGGGGGACTCAATCTGAGACGCTTAATACGATCCCATCAAAAACATTCCTGAAATCTCACTTTCCTGGGTGACCAAAATGTAAAAAGCTCCATATCTCGAGAACGTTGCGAGATAGACGAAAAATAACGATTTTTTTGGGGTGTACGTTGGGGGGACTCAATCTGAGACGCTTAATACGATCCCATCAAAAACATTCCTGAAATCTCACTTTCCTGGGTGACCAAAATGTAAAAAGCTCCATATCTCGAGAACGTTGCGAGATAGACGAAAAATAACGATTTTTTTGGGGTGTACGTTGGGGGAGACGCTTAATACGATCCCATCAAAAACATTCCTGAAATCTCACTTTCCTGGGTGACCAAAATGTAAAAAGCTCCATATCTCGAGAACGTTGCGAGATAGACGAAAAATAACGATTTTTTTGGGGTGTACGTTGGGGGGACTCAATTTGAGACGCTTAATACGATCCCATCAAAACATTCCTGAAATCTCACTTTCCTGGGTGACCAAAATGTAAAAAGCTCCATATCTCGAGAACGTTGCGAGATAGACGAAAAATAACGATTTTTTTGGGTTGTACGTTGGGGGGACTCAAATTGAGACGCTTAATACGATTCCATCAAAACATTCCTGAAATCTCACTTTCCTGGGTGACCAAAATGTAAAAAGCTCCATATCTCGAGAACGTTGCGAGATAGACGAAAAATAACGATTTTTTTGGGGTGTACGTATTCAATCTGAGACGCTTAATACGATCCCATCAAAAACATTCCTGAAATCTCACTTTCCTGGGTGACCAAAATGTAAAAAGCTCCATATCTCGAGAACGTTGCGAGATAGACGAAAAATAACGATTTTTTTGGGGTGTACGTTGGGGGGACTCAATCTGAGACGCTTAATACGATCCCATCAAAAACATTCCTGAAATCTCACTTTCCTGGGTGACCAAAATGTAAAAAGCTCCATATCTCGAGAACGTTGCGAGATAGACGAAAAATAACGATTTTTTTGGGGTGTACGTTGGGGGGACTCAATCTGAGACGCTTAATACGATCCCATCAAAAACATTCCTGAAATCTCACTTTCCTGGGTGACCAAAATGTAAAAAGCTCCATATCTCGAGAACGTTGCGAGATAGACGAAAAATAACGATTTTTTTGGGGTGTACGTTGGGGGGACTCAATCTGAGACGCTTAATACGATCCCATCAAAAACATTCCTGAAATCTCACTTTCCTGGGTGACCAAAATGTAAAAAGCTCCATATCTCGAGAACGTTGCGAGATAGACGAAAAATAACGATTTTTTTGGGGTGTACGTTGGGGGGACTCAATCTGAGACGTTTAATACGATCCCATCAAAAACATTCCTGAAATCTCACTTTCCTGGGTGACCAAAATGTAAAAAGCTCCATATCTCGAGAACGTTGCGAGATAGACGAAAAATAACGATTTTTTTGGGGTGTACGTTGGGCGGACTTAAATTGAGACGCTTAATACGATCCCATCAAAAACATTCCTGAAATCTCACACTTTCCTGGGTGAACATCAAAACATTCCTGAAATCTCACTTTCCTGGGTGACCAAAATGTAAAAAGCTCCATATCTCGAGAACGTTGCTAGATAGACGAAAAATAACGATTTTTTTGGGGTGTACGTTGGGGGGACTCAATCTGAGACGCTTAATACGATCCCATCAAAAACATTCCTGAAATCTCACTTTCCTGGGTGACCAAAATGTAAAAAGCTCCATATCTCGAGAACGTTGCGAGATAGACGAAAAATAACGATTTTTTTGGGGTGTACGTTGGGGGGACTCAATCTGAGACGCTTAATACGATCCCATCAAAAACATTCCTGAAATCTCACTTTCCTGGGTGACCAAAATGTAAAAAGCTCCATATCTCGAGAACGTTGCGAGATAGACGAAAAATAACGATTTTTTTGGGGTGTACGTTGGGGGGACTCAATTTGAGACGCTTAATACGATCCCATCAAAACATTCCTGAAATCTCACTTTCCTGGGTGACCAAAATGTAAAAAGCTCCATATCTCGAGAACGTTGCGAGATAGACGAAAAATAACGATTTTTTTGGGTTGTACGTTGGGGGGACTCAAATTGAGACGCTTAATACGATTCCATCAAAACATTCCTGAAATCTCACTTTCCTGGGTGACCAAAATGTAAAAAGCTCCATATCTCGAGAACGTTGCGAGATAGACGAAAAATAACGATTTTTTTGGGGAGTACGTTGGGGGGACTCAATTTGAGACGCTTAATACGATTCATACATTCCTGAAATCTCACTTTCCTGGGTGACCAAAATGTAAAAAGCTCCATATCTCGAGAACGTTGCGAGATAGACGAAAAATAACGATTTTTTTGGGGTGTACGTTGGGGGGACTCAATTTGAGACGCTTAATACGATCCCATCAAAACATTCCTGAAATCTCACTTTCCTGGGTGACCATCAAAACATTCCTGAAATCTCACTTTCCTGGGTGACCAAAATGTAAAAAGCTCCATATCTCGAGAACGTTGCGAGATAGACGAAAAATTACGATTTTTTTGGGGTGTACGTTGGGGGGACTCAAGTTGAGACGCTTAATACGATCCCATCAAAAACATTCCTGAAATCTCACTTTCCTGGGTGACCAAAATGTAAAAAGCTCCATATCTCGAGAACGTTGCGAGATAGACGAAAAATAACGATTTTTTTGGGGTCTACGTTGGGGGGACTCAATTTGAGACGCTTAATACGATTCCATCAAAACATTCCTGAAATCTCACTTTCCTGGGTGACCAAAATGTAAAAAGCTCCATATCTCGAGAACGTTGCGAGATAGACGAAAAATAACGAATTTTTTGGGGTGTACGTTGGGGGGACTCTTTTTGAGACGCTTAATACGATCCCATCAAAAACATTCCTGAAATCTCACTTTCCTGGGTGACCAAAATGTAAAAAGCTCCATATCTCGAGAACGTTGCGAGATAGACGAAAAATAACGATTTTTTTGTGGTGTACGTTGGGGGGACTCAAATTGAGACGCTTAATACGATCCCATCAAAACATTCCTGAAATCTCACTTTCCTGGGTGACCAAAATGTAAAAAGCTAAATATCTCGAGAACGTTGCAAGATAGACGAAAAATAACGATTTTTTTGGGGTTGTACGTTGAAGGGACCCATTTTGAGACGCTTAATACGATCCCATCAAAACATTCCTGAAATCTCACTTTCCTGGGTGACCAAAATGTAAAAAGCTAAATATCTCGAGAACGTTGCGAGATAGACGAAAAATAACGATTTTTTTGGGGTGTACGTTGGGGGGACTCAATTTGAGACGCTTAATACGATCCCCTCAAAACATTCCTGAAATCTCACTTTCCTGGGTGACCAAAATGTAAAAAGCTAAATATCTCGAGAACGTTGCGAGATAGACGAAAAATAACGATTTTTTTGGGGTGTACGTTGGGGGCACTCAATCTGAGACGCTTAATACGATCCCATCAAAACATTCCTGAAATCTCACTTTCCTAGGTGACCAAAATGTAAAAAGCTAAATATCTCGAGAACGTTGCGAGATAGACGAAAAATAACGATTTTTTTGGGGTGTACGTTGAGGGGACTCATATTGAGACGCTTATTACGATCCCATCAAAACATTCCTGAAATCTCACTTTCCTGGGTGACCAAAATGTAAAAAGCTCCATATCTCGAGAACGTTGCGAGATAGACGAAAAATAACGATTTTTTTGGGGTGTACGTTGGGGGGACTCAATCTGAGACGCTTAATACGATCCCATCAAAACATTCGAAAGCTGTACGTTGTGGGGACTCAAATTGAGACGCTTAATACGATCCCATCAAAACATTCCTGAAATCTCACTTTCCTGGGTGACCAAAATGTAAAAAGCTCCATATCTCGAGAACGTTGCGAGATAGACGAAAAATGACGATTTTTTTTTGGTTTACGTTGGGGGGACTCAAATTGAGACGCTTAATACGATCCCATCAAAACATTCCTGAAATCTCACTTTCCTGGGTGACCAAAATGTAAAAAGCTCCATATCTCGAGAACGTTGCGAGATAGACGAAAAATAACGATTTTTTTGGGGTGTACGTTGGGGGGACTCAGTTTGAGACGCTTAATACGATCCCCTCAAAACATTCCTGAAATCTCACTTTCCTGGGTGACCAAAATGTAAAAAGCTAAATATCTCGAGAACGTTGCAAGATAGACGAAAAATAACGATTTTTTTGGGGTTGTACGTTGAGGGGACCGATTTTGAGACGCTTAATACGATCCCATCAAAACATTCCTGAAATCTCACTTTCCTGGGTGACCAAAATGTAAAAAGCTCCATATCTCGAGAACGTTGCGAGATAGACGAAAAATAACGATTTTTTTTTGGTTTACGTTGGGGGGACTCAAATTGAGACGCTTAATACGATCCCATCAAAACATTCCTGAAATCTCACTTTCCTGGGTGACCAAAATGTAAAAAGCTCCATATCTCGAGAACGTTGCGAGATAGACGAAAAATAACGATTTTTTTGGGGTGTACGTTGGGGGGACTCAGTTTGAGACGCTTAATACGATCCCCTCAAAACATTCCTGAAATCTCACTTTCCTGGGTGACCAAAATGTAAAAAGCTCCATATCTCGAGAACGTTGCGAGATAGACGAAAAATAACGATTTTTTTGGGGTGTACGTTGGGGGGACTCAGTTTGAGACGCTTAATACGATCCCCTCAAAACATTCCTGAAATCTCACTTTCCTGGGTGACCAAAATGTAAAAAGCTCCATATCTCGAGAACGTTGCGAGATAGACGAAAAATGACGATTTTTTTTTGGTTTACGTTGGGGGGACTCAAATTGAGACGCTTAATACGATCCCATCAAAACATTCCTGAAATCTCACTTTCCTGGGTGACCAAAATGTAAAAAGCTCCATATCTCGAGAACGTTGCGAGATAGACGAAAAATAACGATTTTTTCGGAGTTGTACGTTGGGGGGACTCAAATTGAGACGCTTAATACGATCCCATCAAAACATTCCTGAAATCTCACTTTCCTGGGTGACCAAAATGTAAAAAGCTCCATATCTCGAGAACGTTGCGAGATAGACGAAAAATAACGAATTTTTTGGGGTGTACGTTGGGGGGACTCAGATTGAGACGCTTAATACGATCCCATCAAAACATTCCTGAAATCTCACTTTCCTGGGTGACCAAAATGTAAAAAGCTAAATATCTCGAGAACGTTGCGAGATAGACGAAAAATAACGATTTTTTTGGGGTTGTACGTTTGGGGGGACTCCATTTGAGACGCTTAATACGATCCCATCAAAACATTCCTGAAATCTCACTTTCCTGGGTGACCAAAATGTAAAAAGCTAAATATCTCGAGAACGTTGCAAGATAGACGAAAAATAACGATTTTTTTGGGGTTGTACGTTGAGAGGACCCATTTTGAGACGCTTAATACGATCCCATCAAAACATTCCTGAAATCTCACTTTCCTGGGTGACCAAAATGTAAAAAGCTCCATATCTCGAGAACGTTGCGTTTCCTAGGTGACCAAAATGTAAAAAGCTAAATATTTCGAGAACGTTGCGAGATAGACGAAAAATAACGATTTTTTTGGGGTGTACGTTGGGGGGACTCAATTTGAGACGCTTAATACGATCCCATCAAAACATTCCTGAAATCTCACTTTCCTGGGTGACCAAAATGTAAAAAGCTCCATATCTCGAGAACGTTGCGAGATAGACGAAAAATAACGATTTTTTTGGGGTGTACGTTCCATATCTCGAGAACGTTGCGAGATAGACGAAAAATAACGATTTTTTTGGGGTGTACGTTGGGGGGACTCAATTTGAGACGCTTAATACGATCCCATCAAAAACATTCCTGAAATCTCACTTTCCTGGGTGACCAAAATGTAAAAAGCTCCATATCTCGAGAACGTTGCGAGATAGACGAAAAATAACGATTTTTTTGGGGTGTACGTTGGGGGGACTCAATTTGAGACGCTTAATACGATTCCATCAAAACATTCCTGAAATCTCACTTTCCTGGGTGACCAAAATGTAAAAAGCTCCATATCTCGAGAACGTTGCGAGATAGACGAAAAATAACGAATTTTTTGGGGTGTACGTTGGGGGGACTCTTTTTGAGACGCTTAATACGATCCCATCAAAAACATTCCTGAAATCTCACTTTCCTGGGTGACCAAAATGTAAAAAGCTCCATATCTCGAGAACGTTGCGAGATAGACGAAAAATAACGATTTTTTTGTGGTGTACGTTGGGGGGACTCAAATTGAGACGCTTAATACGATCCCATCAAAACATTCCTGAAATCTCACTTTCCTGGGTGACCAAAATGTAAAAAGCTCCATATCTCGAGAACGTTGCGAGATAGACGAAAAATGACGATTTTTTTTTGGTTTACGTTGGGGGGACTCAAATTGAGACACTTAATACGATCCCATCAAAACATTCCTGAAATCTCACTTTCCTGGGTGACCAAAATGTAAAAAGCTCCATATCTCGAGAACGTTGCGAGATAGACGAAAAATAACGATTTTTTTGAAGTTGTACGTTGGGGGTACTCAATTTGAGACGCTTAATACGATCCCATCAAAACATTCCTGAAATCTCACTTTCCTGGGCGACCAAAATGTAAAAAGCTAAATATCTCGAGAACGTTGCGAGATAGACGAAAAATAACGATTTTTTGGGGTTGTACGTTGGGGGGACTCAATTTGAGACGCTTAATACGATTCCATCAAAACATTCCTGAAATCTCACTTTCCTGGGTGACCAAAATGTAAAAAGCTCCATATCTCGAGAACGTTGCGAGATAGACGAAAAATAACGATTTTTTGAAGTTGTACGTTGGGGGGACTCAATTTGAGACGCTTATTACGATCCCATCAAAACATTCCTGAAATCTCACTTTCCTGGGTGACCAAAATGTAAAAAGCTCCATATCTCGAGAACGTTGCGAGATAGACGAAAAATAACGATTTTTTTGGGGTGTACGTTGGGGGGACTCAAATTGAGACGCTTAATACGATCCCTTCAAAACATTCCTGAAATCTCACTTTCCTGGGTGACCATCAAAACATTCCTGAAATCTCACTTTCCTGGGTGACCAAAATGTAAAAAGCTCCATATCTCGAGAACGTTGCGAGATAGACGAAAAATAACGATTTTTTGAAGTTGTACGTTGGGGGGACTCAATTTGAGACGCTTATTACGATCCCATCAAAACATTCCTGAAATCTCACTTTCCTGGGTGACCAAAATGTAAAAAGCTCCATATCTCGAGAACGTTGCGAGATAGACAAAAATAACGATTTTTTTGGGGAGTACGTTGGGGGGACTCACTTTGAGACGCTTAATACGATCCCATCAAAAACATTCCTGAAATCTCACTTTCCTGGGTGACCATCAAAACATTCCTGAAATCTCACTTTCCTGGGTGACCAAAATGTAAAAAGCTAAATATCTCGAGAACGTTGCGAGATAGACGAAAAATAACGATTTTTTTGGGGTGTACGTTGGGGGGACTCAAATTGAGACGCTTAAAACGATCCCAAAATAAAACCAAAAGTACAAAAATATATGGATTGAATGGAATTCCATAAAATGTTAAATAACTAGGAATTGAAGCTTAAAACCAGATCAATAGAAACATTTTTAGGAAGGTCAGTAATTAGAAATAAGAATGTAACTAAAATAAAATCTAGAAGAAAGATTAAAAACTAGCGGAAGCATCTTGCTATGAGTTTGAAAACTAATTAATCTGCAACTCGTTAACCTTTAAGAATATTACAAAGAAGTATTTAAGGAAGAGCGACTAATTTCTTGACTCGTTTGGCATTCCGTAAATTTTTGTCTTTTGCAGGTAGATAGGGCAATGAATTTTTTTGTAAATAAAAATTTTAATTAAAGGCCTTAAAATATGCTGGTAGACACTTCTATTCATAAAAATGTTTGAGTCGATTGTTATGAACCTTTTCAAGCTTATTTTTACGTGAAATAGAAGTGTTCACGTTGTTATGAACTTCCTTAACTTCAAAAGGCCCTGTAAACAAGGGACAAAGTTTGTTTTTTCTGCTCATGTCTTGCAGAAGAAGCACACAATTTTTATATATTTTTTTTTTTTTCACAAAATGTTTTTCAAATTCACAACTAAATTCAAAACAGTTCTGCTTCCTTTTAATTTTTTTTTCCATATGCTGATGTTTTTCTTTGTTGTTTTTGATTTTCGTCCCAGCACTTCTTTGTGAAGCATTCCTCTATCCCATGCCCTTTTCGCAAGCAAAAATCGCATTTTTTTTTGTTTTGCTCACTTCGTTTCCTATTCAGGTCATTTGTAAGCATTACCGAATAGTTCGACTGTTGCTTGCGCCTATAAGCAGGCTGCTGTGGATCCGGTTGGTTGGCAACTGATCTCAATGAGATATTTTGGCTGCAGTTGCCAGCCTCATGCCGATAAATTTTGCAGTTTGGATAAAAAGGTGTCATTCGTCGCTTCCTGCACTCTTGGAAAGAATGGTTTACCTCATTGCAAAAATTGCAATTTATAGAGCCACTCTCCCCAACTCTAGGAGATTTTTGATCGTAGTTGGGTATTTGATAAGGGGAACTCAAAGAATAAATTCCTGCACTTGCTTGCCTGGGGTTTTCGCAACAATTTCCATTAAAACTTGTCATGCTGTTAGTATTAAACACAGGATATTTTTGTTCGTAAGTGGGTAACTGATAAGGGGAATTCAAAGAATAAATTCCTGCACTTGCTTGCCTGTGGTCTTCAAAACAATTGCCATTAAAACTTGTCACACTGTTAGTATTGAAAGGAGGAGATTTTTTTTCGTAAGCGGGTAACTGACTAGAGGAATTCAAAGAACAAATTCCTGCACTAGGTTGTCGAGGGCTTTCACAATAACTGCCATTAAAATTTTTCATGCTGGGATTATTATATGGGCCTACTCCGTAATCAGTTGGACTATGCAAATCATATTGCCAAGCTCCTTCACTGTTAAAAGACGACGCGAACGCATTTGGAAACCCAGTAGCCATGTATGCTAATTGAGGATCTATTAGCTCTCGCTTTAAAATTTTTTGGATAGTTTCTGCTAAGCTACTCTCATCAAGACCTAGAGCATACTGTCGGAGATGTAAATTACACAGCCCTGTCTTGAAAGAGTGTATTGCGGCGAGCTCGAGGTCTTTCATTATTGGCGTAGAATCTGGGCCATAGCTTGTTTTGGCCTCTTCTTGGCAATTACTTAACAACCTATTTAATCTGAAACCGAATTGCGTTACGGTCTCATTTGAAATTTGCCGACACTGACGTAGCTCGTTTGTTATTTGAATATACGTTTTTCTTGGTAGAAAATTTTGGTTCAGCACTTGTTCTAATTCTTCGAGGCTCGCCACTGATTTCATTGAAATCAATGCAAAGGCATTGCCCCGCAGCCTTGTTAACACAAGGTTGTTAAACAGAGGCTTTTCAGCCTCTTCAAGGCATTGCCACACTTGTTTGCAGCAACCTATGAAACTTTGGACCTCGAGCACTATCCCTGGGTGATAAACACCCGAAAACGTGGGAATCAAAGTTGACACCAAACGTGCAACCTTTTCGTAGCTCATTGCAGGATGTTCTTTAAAAATATTTTTTGGTTGAATCTCAATATTTTTTATGGCCTTTTCTAAATCAGCTAACTGAGGTGTTAAAGAAAAGGAAGGGATTGGAAATTCGGGATTTGGTTGGTTGGCTATGTTCCCTTTTTTAAAATTACTTATATCTAACTTAAACTGTTTTGATAACTTACTTAGTGTTGCTAGGCGTTCTTTTTGTCTGTCGTCTATATCGCCTAATTGTTTATGGAGTTGCTCCTCAATTGATGATTGATGATTGGTGAAAGATGTTTGTTTGAACTTTACTGTTCACTTATAGACTTTTTCACTTAAGAGACTTTGGTCGTAGTGCTCTTTCCTGGCTGCGCCAAATTGTGGTATAAACAATAAATAAACCGACACGGTTGACTGTCAAGAAACAACTCAACTCTTTCATTAGGAAGATTCAATGTGATCGTTGTCCAGACAAGGTCAACGCAAAATCACTGAACGTGGGAAAGTGCATGGCTTGCATATTACACGTAGTGAAATATGCAAGCACTGCGTATAAATGCATTCGGTGATTTTGGCTACCTGTGTCTGGGCCAGGTTGCACGCAGTCGGATTAGATTACGACAACCAAACGTGCATGCAACTGGAATATTACACCACAGGTGTGCGTTGGGGGGACTCAATTTGAGACGCTTAATACGATCTCATCAAAACATTCCTGAAATCTCACTTTCCTGGGTGACCAAAATGTAAAAAGCTAAATATCTCGAGAACGTTGCGAGATAGACGAAAAATAACGATTTTTTGGGGTTGTACGTTAGGGAGACTCAAGTTGAGACGCTTAATACGATCCCATCAAAAACATTCCTGAAATCTCACTTTCCTGGGTGACCAAAATGTAAAAAGCTCCATATCTCGAGAACGTTGCGAGATAGACGAAAAATAACGATTTTTTTGGGGTGTACATTGGGGGGGCTCAAATTGAGACGCTTAATACGATCCCATCAAAACATTCCTGAAATCTCACTTTCCTGGGTGACCAAAATGTAAAAAGCTCCATATCTCGAGAACGTTGCGAGATAGACGAAAAATAACGATTTTTTTGGGGTTTACGTTGGGGGGACTCAAATTGAGACGCTTAATACGATTCCATCAAAACATTCCTGAAATCTCACTTTCCTGGGTGACCAAAATGTAAAAAGCTAAATATCTCGAGAACGTTGCGAGATAGACGAAAAATAACGATTTTTTTAAGGGTTGTACGTAGGGGGTACTCAATTTGAGACGCTTAATACGATCCCATCAAAACATTCCTGAAATCTCACTTTCCTGGGCGACCAAAATGTAAAAAGCTAAATATCTCGAGAACGTTGCGAGATAGACGAAAAATAACGATTTTTTTGGAGTTGTACTTTGGGGGGACTCAATTTGAGACGCTTAATACGATCCCATCAAAACATTCCTGAAATCTCACTTTCCTAGGTGACCAAAATGTAAAAAGCTCCATATCTCGAGAACGTTGCGAGATAGACGAAAAATAACGATTTTTTTGGGGTTGTACGTTGGGGGGACTCAATTTGAGACGCTTAATACGATCGAGATACGAGATGCGAAAAATAACGATTTTTTTGAGGTTGTACGTTGGGGGTACTCAATTTGAGACGCTTAATACGATCCCATCAAAACATTCCTGAAATCTCACTTTCCTGGGTGACCAAAATGTAAAAAGCTCCATATCTCGAGAACGTTGCGAGATAGACGAAAAATAACGATTTTTTTGGGGTGTACGTTGGGGGGACTCAAATTGAGACGCTTAATACGATCCCATCAAAACATTCCTGAAATCTCACTTTCCTGGGTGACCAAAATGTAAAAAGCCCCATATCTCGAGAACGTTGCGAGATAGACGAAAAATAACGATTTTTTTGGGGTGTACGTTGGGGGGACTCAAATTGAGACGCTTAATACGATCCCATCAAAACATTCCTGAAATCTCACTTTCCTGGGCGACCAAAATATAAAAAGCTAAATATCTCGAGAACGTTGCGAGATAGACGAAAAATAACGATTTTTTTGGGGTGTACATTGGGGGGACTCAAATTGAGACGCTTAATACGATCCCATCAAAACATTCCTGAAATCTCACTTTCCTGGGTGACCAAAATGTAAAAAGCTCCATATCTCGAGAACGTTGCGAGATAGACGAAAAATAACGATTTTTTTGGGGTGTACATTGGGGGGACTCAAATTGAGACGCTTAATACGATCCCATCAAAACATTCCTGAAATCTCACTTTCCTGGGTGACCAAAATGTAAAAAGCTCCATATCTCGAGAACGTTGCGAGATAGACGAAAAATAACGATTTTTTTGGGGTGTACGTTGGGGGGACTCAAATTGGGACGCTTAATACGATCCCATCAAAACATTCCTGAAATCTCACTTTCCTGGGCGACCAAAATATAAAAAGCTAAATATCTCGAGAACGTTGCGAGATAGACGAAAAATAACGATTTTTTTGGGGTGTACATTGGGGGGACTCAAATTGAGACGCTTAATACGATCCCATCAAAACATTCCTGAAATCTCACTTTCCTGGGTGACCAAAATGTAAAAAGCTCCATATCTCGAGAACGTTGCGAGATAGACGAAAAATAACGATTTTTTTGGGGTGTACGTTGGGGGGACTCAAATTGGGACGCTTAATACGATCCCATCAAAACATTCCTGAAATCTCACTTTCCTGGGCGACCAAAATGTAAAAAGCTAAATATCTCGAGAACGTTGCGAGATAGACGAAAAATAACGATTTTTTTGGAGTTGTACTTTGGGGGGACTCAATTTGAGACGCTTAATACGATCCCATCAAAACATTCCTGAAATCTCACTTTCCTGGGTGACCAAAATGTAAAAAGCTAAATATCTCGAGAACGTTGCGAGATAGACGAAAAATAACGATTTTTTTGGGGTTGTATGTTGGGGGGACTCAATTTGAGACGCTTAATACGATCCCATCAAAACATTCCTGAAATCTCACTTTCCTGGGTGACCAAAATGTAAAAAGCTCCATATCTCGAGAACGTTGCGAGATAGACGAAAAATAACGATTTTTTTGGGGTGTACATTGGGGGGACTCAAATTGAGACGCTTAATACGATCGAGATACGAGATGCGAAAAATAACGATTTTTTTGGGGTGTACGTTGGGGGGACTCAAGTTGAGACGCTTAATACGATCCCATCAAAAACATTCCTGAAATCTCACTTTCCTGGGTGACCAAAATGTAAAAAGCTCCATATCTCGAGAACGTTGCGAGATAGACGAAAAATAACGATTTTTTGGGGTTGTACGTTGGGGGGACTCAATTTGAGACGCTTAATACGATCCCATCAAAACCTTCCTGAAATCTCACTTTCCTGGGCGACCAAAATGTAAAAAGCTAAATATCTCGAGAACGTTGCGAGATAGACGAAAAATAACGATTTTTTGGGGTTGTACGTTAGGGAGACTCAAGTTGAGACGCTTAATACGATCCCATCAAAAACATTCCTGAAATCTCACTTTCCTGGGCGACCAAAATGTAAAAAGCTAAATATCTCGAGAACGTTGCGAGATAGACGAAAAATAACGATTTTTTTGGGTGTACGTTGGGGGGACTCAACTTGAGACGCTTAATACGATCCCATCAAAACATTCCTGAAATCTCACTTTCCTGGGTGACCAAAATGTAAAAAGCTCCATATCTCGAGAACGTTGCGAGATAGACGAAAAATAACGATTTTTTTGGGGTGTACGTTGGGGGGACTCAACTTGAGACGCTTAATACGATCCCATCAAAACATTCCTGAAATCTCACTTTCCTGGGTGACCAAAATGTAAAAAGCTCCATATCTCGAGAACGTTGCGAGATAGACGAAAAATAACGATTTTTTGGGGTTGTACGTTGGGGGGACTCAATTTGAGACGCTTAATACGATCCCATCAAAACCTTCCTGAAATCTCACTTTCCTGGGCGACCAAAATGTAAAAAGCTAAATATCTCGAGAACGTTGCGAGATAGACGAAAAATAACGATTTTTTGGGGTTGTACGTTAGGGAGACTCAAGTTGAGACGCTTAATACGATCCCATCAAAAACATTCCTGAAATCTCACTTTCCTGGGTGACCCAAATGTAAAAAGCTAAATATCTCGAGAACGTTGCGAGATAGTCGAAAAATAACGATTTTTTGGGGTTGTACGTTGGGGGGACTCAATTTGAGACGCTTAATACGATCCCATCAAAACCTTCCTGAAATCTCACTTTCCTGGGCGACCAAAATGTAAAAAGCTAAATATCTCGAGAACGTTGCGAGATAGACGAAAAATAACGATTTTTTGGGGTTGTACGTTAGGGAGACTCAAGTTGAGACGCTTAATACGATCCCATCAAAAACATTCCTGAAATCTCACTTTCCTGGGTGGCCAAAATGTAAAAAGCTAAATATCTCGAGAACGTTGCGAGATAGACGAAAAATAACGATTTTTTTAGGAGTTGTACGTTGGGGGGACTCAATTTGAGACGCTTAATACGATCCCATCAAAACATTCCTGAAATCTCACTTTCCTGGGCGACCAAAATGTAAAAAGCTAAATATCTCGAGAACGTTGCGAGATAGACGAAAAATAACGATTTTTTTAGGAGTTGTACGTTGGGGGGACTCAATTTGAGACGCTTAATACGATCCCATCAAAACATTCCTGAAATCTCACTTTCCTGGGCGACCAAAATGTAAAAAGCTAAATATCTCGAGAACGTTGCGAGATAGACGAAAAATAACGATTTTTTTGGAGTTGTACGTTGGGGGGACTCAATTTGAGACGCTTAATACGATCCCATCAAAACATTCCTGAAATCTCACTTTCCTGGGTGACCAAAATGTAAAAAGCTAAATATCTCGAGAACGTTGCGAGATAGACGAAAAATAACTATTTTTTTGCGGTTGTATGTTGGGGGGACTCAATTTGAGACGCTTAATACGATCCCATCAAAACCTTCCTGAAATCTCACTTTCCTGGGCGACCAAAATGTAAAAAGCTAAATATCTCGAGAACGTTGCGAGATAGACGAAAAATAACGATTTTTTGGGGTTGTACGTTAGGGAGACTCAAGTTGAGACGCTTAATACGATCCCATCAAAAACATTCCTGAAATCTCACTTTCCTGGGTGGCCAAAATGTAAAAAGCTAAATATCTCGAGAACGTTGCGAGATAGACGAAAAATAACGATTTTTTTAGGAGTTGTACGTTGGGGGGACTCAATTTGAGACGCTTAATACGATCCCATCAAAACATTCCTGAAATCTCACTTTCCTGGGCGACCAAAATGTAAAAAGCTAAATATCTCGAGAACGTTGCGAGATAGACGAAAAATAACGATTTTTTTAGGAGTTGTACGTTGGGGGGACTCAATTTGAGACGCTTAATACGATCCCATCAAAACATTCCTGAAATCTCACTTTCCTGGGCGACCAAAATGTAAAAAGCTAAATATCTCGAGAACGTTGCGAGATAGACGAAAAATAACGATTTTTTTGGAGTTGTACGTTGGGGGGACTCAATTTGAGACGCTTAATACGATCCCATCAAAACATTCCTGAAATCTCACTTTCCTGGGTGACCAAAATGTAAAAAGCTAAATATCTCGAGAACGTTGCGAGATAGACGAAAAATAACGATTTTTTGGGGTTGTACGTTAGGGAGACTCAAGTTGAGACGCTTAATACGATCCCATCAAAAACATTCCTGAAATCTCACTTTCCTGGGTGGCCAAAATGTAAAAAGCTAAATATCTCGAGAACGTTGCGAGATAGACGAAAAATAACGATTTTTTTAGGAGTTGTACGTTGGGGGGACTCAATTTGAGACGCTTAATACGATCCCATCAAAACATTCCTGAAATCTCACTTTCCTGGGCGACCAAAATGTAAAAAGCTAAATATCTCGAGAACGTTGCGAGATAGACGAAAAATAACGATTTTTTTAGGAGTTGTACGTTGGGGGGACTCAATTTGAGACGCTTAATACGATCCCATCAAAACATTCCTGAAATCTCACTTTCCTGGGCGACCAAAATGTAAAAAGCTAAATATCTCGAGAACGTTGCGAGATAGACGAAAAATAACTATTTTTTTGCGGTTGTATGTTGGGGGGACTCAATTTGAGACGCTTAATACGATCCCATCAAAACCTTCCTGAAATCTCACTTTCCTGGGCGACCAAAATGTAAAAAGCTAAATATCTCGAGAACGTTGCGAGATAGACGAAAAATAACGATTTTTTGGGGTTGTACGTTAGGGAGACTCAAGTTGAGACGCTTAATACGATCCCATCAAAAACATTCCTGAAATCTCACTTTCCTGGGTGGCCAAAATGTAAAAAGCTAAATATCTCGAGAACGTTGCGAGATAGACGAAAAATAACGATTTTTTTAGGAGTTGTACGTTGGGGGGACTCAATTTGAGACGCTTAATACGATCCCATCAAAACATTCCTGAAATCTCACTTTCCTGGGCGACCAAAATGTAAAAAGCTAAATATCTCGAGAACGTTGCGAGATAGACGAAAAATAACGATTTTTTTAGGAGTTGTACGTTGGGGGGACTCAATTTGAGACGCTTAATACGATCCCATCAAAACATTCCTGAAATCTCACTTTCCTGGGCGACCAAAATGTGAAAAGCTAAATATCTCGAGAACGTTGCGAGATAGACGAAAAATAACGATTTTTTTGGAGTTGTACGTTGGGGGGACTCAATTTGAGACGCTTAATACGATCCCATCAAAACATTCCTGAAATCTCACTTTCCTGGGTGACCAAAATGTAAAAAGCTAAATATCTCGAGAACGTTGCGAGATAGACGAAAAATAACGATTTTTTGGGGTTGTACGTTAGGGAGACTCAAGTTGAGACGCTTAATACGATCCCATCAAAAACATTCCTGAAATCTCACTTTCCTGGGTGGCCAAAATGTAAAAAGCTAAATATCTCGAGAACGTTGCGAGATAGACGAAAAATAACGATTTTTTTAGGAGTTGTACGTTGGGGGGACTCAATTTGAGACGCTTAATACGATCCCATAAAAACATTCCTGAAATCTCACTTTCCTGGGCGACCAAAATGTAAAAAGCTAAATATCTCGAGAACGTTGCGAGATAGACGAAAAATAACGATTTTTTTAGGAGTTGTACGTTGGGGGGACTCAATTTGAGACGCTTAATACGATCCCATCAAAACATTCCTGAAATCTCACTTTCTGGGCGACCAAAATGTAAAAAGCTAATATCTCGAGAACGTTGCGAGATAGACGAAAATAACGATTTTTTTGGAGTTGTACGTTGGGGGGACTCAATTTGAGACGCTTAATACGATCCCATCAAAACATTCCTGAAATCTCACTTTCCTGGGTGACCAAATGTAAAAAGCTTCCATATCTCGAGAACGTTGCGAGATAGACGAAAAATAACGATTCTTTTGGGGTGTACGTTGGGGGGACTCAACTTGAGACGCTTAATACGATCCCATCAAAACATTCCTGAAATCTCACTTTCCTGGGTGACCAAAATGTAAAAAGCTCCATATCTCGAGAACGTTGCGAGATAGACGAAAAATAACGATTTTTTTTGGGTGTACGTTGGGGGGACTCAATTTGAGACGCTTAATACGATCCCATCAAAACATTCCTGAAATCTCACTTTCCTGGGTGACCAAAATGTAAAAAGCTAAATATCTCGAGAACGTTGCGAGATAGACGAAAAATAACGATTTTTTTGGGGTTGTATGTTGGGGGGACTCAATTTGAGACGCTTAATACGATTCCATCAAAACATTCCTGAAATCTCACTTTCCTGGGTGACCAAAATGTAAAAAGCTCCATATCTCGAGAACGTTGCGAGATAGACGAAAAATAACGATTTTTTTGCGGTTGTACGTTGGGGGGACTCAATTTGAGACGCTTAATACGATCCCATCAAAACATTCCTGAAATCTCACTTTCCTGGGTGACCAAAATGTAAAAAGCTAAATATCTCGAGAACGTTGCGAGATAGACGAAAAATAACGATTTTTTTGGGGTTGTATGTTGGGGGGACTCAATTTGAGACGCTTAATACGATCCCATCAAAACATTC
>CATKHO010000007.1:0-61960 GCA_949752695.1 Melanostoma scalare
TGACCAAAATGTAAAAAGCTCCATATCTCGAGAACGTTGCGAGATAGAAGAAAAATAACGATTTTTTTGGGGTTTTACCGTGGGGGAACTCAATTTGAGTCGCTTAATACGATCCCATCAAAACATTCCTGAAATCTCACTTTCCTGGGTGACACAAAATGTAAAAAGCTCCATATCAAAAAAATCGTTATTTTTCGTCTATCTCGCAACGTTCTCGAGATATGGAGCTTTTTACATTTTTGGTCACCCAGGAAAGTGAGATTTCAGGAATGTTTTAATGGGATCGTATTAAGCGTCTCAATTTGAGTTCCCCCACCATACAATCCCAAAAAAATCTCACTTTCCTGGGTGACACAAAATGTAAAAAGCTCCATATCTCGAGAACGTTGCGAGATAGACGAAAAATAACGATTTTTTTGGGGTTGTATGGTGGGGGAACTCAAATTGAGTCGCTTAATACGATCCCATCAAAACATTCCTGAAATCTCACTTTCCTGGGTGACCAAAATGTAAAAAGCTCCATATCTCGAGAAAATTGAGACGCTTAATACGATCCCATCAAAACATTCCTGAAATCTCAGTTTCCTGGGTGACCAAAATGTAAAAAGCTCCATATCTCGAGAACGTTGCGAGATAGACGAAAAATAACTATTTTTTTGGGGTTGTATGGTGGGGGGACTCAATTTGAGTCGCTTAATACGATCCCATCAAAACATTCCTGAAATCTCACTTTCCTGGGTGACCAAAATGTAAAAAGCTCCATATCTCGAGAACGTTGCGAGATAGACGAAAAATAACGATTTTTTTGGGGTTGTATGGTGGGGGAACTCAAATTGAGACGCTTAATACGATCCTATCAAAACATTCCTGAAATCTCACTTTCCTGGGTGACACAAAATGTAAAAAGCTCCATATCTCGAGAACGTTGCGAGATAGACGAAAAATAACGATTTTTTTTGGGTTGTATGGTGGGGGAACTCAAATTGAGACGCTTAATACGATCCCATCAAAACATTCCTGAAATCTCACTTTCCTGGGTGACCAAAATGTAAAAAGCTCCATATCTCGAGAACGTTGCGAGATAGACGAAAAATAACGATTTTTTTGGGGTTGTATGGTGGGGGGACTCAAATTGAGACGCTTAATACGATCCTATCAAAACATTCCTGAAATCTCACTTTCCTGGGTGACACAAAATGTAAAAAGCTCCATATCTCGAGAACGTTGCGAGATAGACGAAAAATAACGATTTTTTTTGGGGTTATATGGTGGGGGAACTCAATTGAGTCGCTTAATACGATCCCATCAAAACATTCCTGAAATCTCACTTTCCTGGGTGACCAAAATGTAAAAAGCTCCATATCTCGAGAACGTTGCGAGATAGACGAAAAATAACGATTTTTTTTGGGGTTGTATGGTGGGGGGAATCAATTAGAGTCGCTTAATACGATCCTATCAAAACATTCCTGAAATCTCACTTTCCTGGGTGACCAAAATGTAAAAAGCTCCATATCTCGAGAACGTTGCGCGATAGACGAAAAATAACGATTTTTTTGGGGTTGTATGGTGGGGGAACTCAATTTGAGTCGCTTAATACGATCCTATCAAAACATTCCTGAAATCTCACTTTCCTGGGTGACCAAAATGTAAAAAGCTCCATATCTCGAGAACGTTGCGAGATAGACGAAAAATAACGATTTTTTTGGGGTTGTATGGTGTGGGGACTCAATTAGAGTCGCTTAATACGATCCTATCAAAACATTCCTGAAATCTCACTTTCCTGGGTGACCAAAATGTAAAAAGCTCCATATCTCGAGAACGTTGCGAGATAGACGAAAAATAACGATTTTTTTGTGGTTGTATGGTGGGGGAACTCAATTTGAGTCGCTTAATACGATCCCATCAAACATTCCTGAAATCTCACTTTCCTGGGTGACACAAAATGTAAAAAGCTCCATATCTCGAGAACGTTGCGAGATAGACGAAAAATAACGATTTTTTGGGGGTTGTATGGTGGGGGAACTCAAATTGAGACGCTTAATACGATCCCATCAAAACATTTCTGAAATCTCACTTTCCTGGGTGACACAAAATGTAAAAAGCTCCATATCTCGAGAACGTTGCGAGATAGACGAAAAATAACGATTTTTTTGGGGTTGTATGGTGGGGGAACTCAAATTGAGACGCTTAATACGATCCTATCAAAACATTCCTGAAATCTCACTTTCCTGGGTGACCAAAATGTAAAAAGCTCCATATCTCGAGAACGTTGCGAGATAGACGAAAAATAACGATTTTTTTTGGGGTTGTATGGTGGGGGGACTCAAATTGAGACGCTTAATACGATCCTATCAAAACATTCCTGAAATCTCACTTTCCTGGGTGACACAAAATGTAAAAAGCTCCATATCTCGAGAACGTTGCAAGACGAAAAATAACGATTTTTTTGGGGTTGTATGGTGGGGGGACTCAAATTGAGACGCTTAATACGATCCTATCAAAACATTCCTGAAATCTCACTTTCCTGGGTGACACAAAATGTAAAAAGCTCCATATCTCGAGAACGTTGCAAGATAGACGAAAAATAACGATTTTTTTGGGGTTGTATGGTGGGGGGACTCAATTGAGTCGCTTAATACGATCCATCAAAACATTCCTGAAATCTCACTTTCCTGGGTGACCAAAATGTAAAAAGCTCCATATCGCGAGAACGTTGCGAGATAGACGAAAAATAACGATTTTTTTGGGGTTGTATGGTGGGGGAACTCAAATTGAGTCGCTTAATACGATCCCATCAAAACATTCCTGAAATCTCACTTTCCCGGGTGACCAAAATGTAAGAAGCTCCATATCTCGAGAACGTTGCGAGATAGACGAAAAATAACGATTTTTTGGGAATGTATGGTGGGGGAACTCAAATTGAGACGCTTAATACGATCCCATCAAAACATTCCTGAAATCTCACTTTCCTGGGTGACCAAAATGTAAAAAGCTCCATATCTCGAGAACGTTGCGAGATAGACGAAAAATAACGATTTTTTTGGGGTTGTACCGTGGGGGAACTCAAATTGAGACGCTTAATACGATCCTATCAAAACATTCCTGAAATCTCACTTTCCTGGGCGACACAAATGTAAAAAGCTCCATATCTCGAGAACGTTGCGAGATAGACGAAAATAACGATTTTTTTTGTGTTTGTATAGTGGAGGAACTCAATTTGAGTCGCTTAATACGATCCTATCAAAACATTCCTGAAATCTCACTTTCCTGGGTGACACAAATGTAAAAAGCTCCATATCTCGAGAACGTTGCGAGATAGACGAAAAATAACGATTTTTTTGGGGTTGTACCGTGGGGGGACTCAATTTGAGTCGCTTAATACGATCCCATCAAAACATTCCTGAAATCTCACTTTCCTGGGTGACCAAAATGTAAAAAGCTCCATATCTCGAGAACGTTGCGAGATAGACGAAAAATAACGATTTTTTTGGGGTTGTATGGTGGGGGAACTCAAATTGAGACGCTTAATACGATCCCATCCTCCATATCTCGAGAACGTTGCGAGATAGACGAAAAATAACGATTTTTTTGGGGTTGTATGGTGGGGGGAATCAATTTGAGTCGCTTAATACGATCCCATCAAAACATTCCTGAAATCTCACTTTCCTGGGTGACCAAAATGTAAAAAGCTCCATATCTCGAGAACGTTGCGAGATAGACGAAAAATAACGATTTTTTTGGGATTGTATGGTGGGGGAACTCAAATTGAGACGCTTAATACGATCCCATCAAAACATTCCTGAAATCTCACTTTCCTGGGTGACCAAAATGTAAAAAGCTCCATATCTCGAGAACGTTGCGAGATAGACGAAAAATAACGTTTTTTTGGGGTTGTATGGTGGGGGAACTCAAATTGAGACGCTTAATACGATCCATCAAAACATTCCTGAAATCTCACTTTCCTGGCGACCAAAATGTAAAAAGCTCCATATCTCGAGAACGTTGCGAGATAGACGAAAAATAACGATTTTTTTGGGGTTGTACCGTGGGGGAACTCAAATTTGTAATTGGCCATTTGTAATTGGCGTTATAGTAGGGACGGGGACTTAGAGTGGAAGAGAAAGAGAAAATAAAAAAAAATGACAGATGAGAAGTTGAAACCGGGCTATTGCAAAAATGAAACGAGAACTGAAAAGTGACTGAAACTAAAATGAAATGACATGTCTATTGTGAAGAATGAAATGAAAAAGAAGCTAAAGTAGAGTGAAAGAGAATGAAAAGTTTGAAGAAAAGTCAAATAGAAGGATAAAGAGGGATGCGGGGAGGAATTGGAGGAAAAATCGTTATTTTTCGTCTATCTCGCAACGTTCTCGAGATATGGAGCTTTTTACATTTTGTGTCACCCAGGAAAGTGAGATTTCAGGAATGTTTTGATGGGATCGTATTAAGCGTCTCAATATGAGTAATACGATCCCATCAAAACATTCCTGAAATCTCACTTTCCTGGGTGACCAAAATGTAAAAAGCTCCATATCTCGAGAACGTTGCGAGATAGACGAAAAATAACGATTTTTTGGGTTGTACCGTGGGGGAACTCAAATTGAGACGCTTAATACGATCCCATCAAAACATTCCTGAAATCTCACTTTCCTGGGTGACCAAAATGTAAAAAGCTCCATATCTCGAGAACGTTGCGAGATAGACGAAAAATAACGATTTTTTTGGGGTTGTATGGTGGGGGAACTCAAATTGAGACGCTTAATACGATCCCATCAAAACATTCCTGAAATCTCACCTTCCTGGGTGACCAAATGTAAAAAGCTCCATATCTCGAGAACGTTGCGAGATAGACGAAAAATAACGATTTTTTTGCGGTTGTACCGTGGGGAACTAAAATTGAGACGCTTAATACGATCCCATCAAAACATTCCTGAAATCTCACTTTCCTGGGTGACCAAAATGTAAAAAGCTCCATATCTCGAGAACGTTGCGAGATAGACGAAAAATAACGATTTTTTTGGGGTTGTATGGTGGGGGAACTCAAATTGAGACGCTTAATACGATCCCATCAAAACATTCCTGAAATCTCACTTTCCTGGGTGACCAAAATGTAAAAAGCTCCATATCTCGAGAACGTTGCGAGATAGACGAAAAATAACGATTTTTTTGGGGTTGTATGGTGGGGTGAATTAATTTGAGTCGCTTCATACGATCCTATCAAAACATTCCTGAAATCTCACTTTCCTGGGTGACCAAAATGTAAAAAGCTCCATATCTCGAGAACGTTGCGAGATAGACGAAAAATAACGATTTTTTTGGGTTTATACGGTGGGGGTACTCAAATTGAGACGCTTAATACGATCCCATCAAAACATTCCTGAAATCTCACTTTCCTGGGTGACCAAAATGTATAAAGCTCCATATCTCGAGAACGTTGCGAGATAGACGAAAAATAACGATTTTTTGGGGTTGTACCGTGGGGGAACTCAATTTGAGTCGCTTAATACGATCCCATCAAAACATTCCTGAAATCTCACTTTCCTGGGTGACCAAAATGTAAAAAGCTCCATATCTCGATAACGTTGCGAGATAGACGAAAAATAACGATTTTTTGGGGTTGTACCGTGGGGAACTCAAATTGAGACGCTTAATACGATCCCATCAAAACATTCCTGAAATCTCACTTTCCTGGGTGACCAAAATGTAAAAAGCTCCATATCTCGAGAACGTTGCGAGATAGACGAAAAATAACGATTTTTTTGGGGTTGTATGGTGGGGGGACTCAATTTGAGTCGCTTAATACGATCCCATCAAAACATTCCTGAAATCTCACTTTCCTGGGTGACCAAAATGTAAAAAGCTCCATATCTCGAGAACGTTGCGAGATAGACGAAAAATAACGATTTTTTTTGGGGTTGTATCGTGGGGGAAATCAAATTGAGACGCTTAATACGATCCTATCAAAACATTCCTGAAATCTCACTTTCCTGGGTGACCAAAATGTAAAAAGCTCCATATCTCGAGAACGTTGCGAGATAGACGAAAAATAACGATTTTTTTGGGGTTGTATGGTGGGGGAACTCAAATTGAGACGCTTAATACGATCCTATCAAAACATTCCTGAAATCTCACTTTCCTGGGTGACCAAAATGTAAAAAGCTCCATATCTCGAGAGCGTTGCGAGATAGACGAAAAATAACGATTTTTTTGGGGTTGTATGGTGGGGGGACTCAATTTGAGTCGCTTAATACGATCCCATCAAACATTCCTGAAATCTCACTTTCCTGGGTGACCAAAATGTAAAAAGCTCCATATCTCGAGAACGTTGCGAGATAGACGAAAAATAACGATTTTTTTGGGGTTGTATGGTGGGGCAATATCCTATTTAAGTCATCATTTATATTGCTGATTGCATCTTCTAAGAGGCCAAGATGAAAGGACGAATATATCTGCAAATCATCGGCATAGAGGTGGTAACAGCAGTATTTAATAGCCTCAACGACATCATTGATAAACATGCTGAAAAGTAAAGGTCCCAATAATGATCCTTGGGGAACACCTACTTTTAAATTTACAAGATCAGAAACCAAAGTACCAATACAAACAGCTTGTCTGCGGGTTGTTAGGTAACTTTTGACACAGGGCACAATAAGAAAAATCAAATTGATGTTTCAACTTATGAATCAAAACCGAGTGGTTTACTGACCCAAAAGCATTCGAAAAATCAAGTAAGCTTAATATTGACACTTTGTCAGAATTCAATGCAACCCGAATGTCATCTTGCACCTTAAGAACAGCAGAAACACAGCTGTGTCTTTTCCGGAAACCAGACTGAAGAGGTGACAGGAGATTCTGAGACTCAATGAAGTCGGAAAGCTGACTAAACATCAATTTTTCCAAACCCTTGGAAAGAAATGGCAGTATACTAATAGGTCTATAATTCGACAGGTCAGTACATCCCGTCTTTTTCTGAAGAGGAATCACCTTCGCCATTTTCCAGGGACTTGGAAATACAGACTTTGTTAAACAGTCGTTGTAGATATTGGCAACGCTTGGAATGATTGCAGGCAGCAGCAGACGAATGAATTTGGGAGAAACACCATCCAAGGCAATCGCGTTGGACTTAATAGAATTAATAGAGGCAAAGCATTCTTCAATAGATACACAATTAAATGAAAATGATCCATCAGGAGTATTCAAAGTAGAGGGCAGATTTACTTGAGTGTTAGTGTCGGCAAGATTCAACGCAAAGAAATTATGCAAATTATTCACAAAATTTAAATCTTCACAGAGTTCAAGATCAGGTCTTCCAACCGCACCAAGATTCTTTAAATTGTTCCATAGAATTTTAGTGGAATTTCTGGTAGTATCTAACTTTTTAAAGTAGAATAACTTTTACGAATCTTTTATAGCCTTAACTACTCTATTCCTGCAGGCTGCATACCGTTCCCAGTCGCTGCTCAGTCTTGAATTTTTGTACACACTATATAAGAAGTTCCGTTCACATATTACATTATTAATTGCAGCTGTAAACCAGGGGTAGTTATTGGAGGAGGTTCTTGTCTTGATCAGAACATATTTGTCATATAAATATTTAAATAAATTTTCTAAGAAATCAACCTTAAAATCAATATTGGAAAATCTAAAAATATGCCAATCAATGTTTGACACTTCCAGAAGGAGGTCAGCCATATTAATGTTATTGAAATCTCGATAATAAACTAAATTGTCCTGACTAGAACTCTCAACTTCAACGTCATAATTTAAGAAAGTTAAATCATGATCGGCAACTCCATGTGAAATCTCACTTTCCTGGGTGACCAAAATGTAAAAAGCTCCATATCTCGAGAACGTTGCGAGATAGACGAAAAATAACGATTTTTTTGGGGTTGTATGGTGGGGGAACTCAAATTGAGACGCTTAATACGATCCCATCAAAACATTCCTGAAATCTCACTTTCCTGGGTGACCAAAATGTAAAAAGCTCCATATCTCGAGAACGTTGCGAGATAGACGAAAAATAACGATTTTTTTGGGGTTGTATGGTGGGGGGACTCAATTTGAGACGCTTAATACGATCTTATCAAAACATTCCTGAATTCTCACTTTCCTGGGTGACACAAAATGTAAAAAGCTCCATATCTCGAGAACGTTGCGAGATAGACGAAAAATAACGATTTTTTTGGGGTTGTACCGTGGGGGAACTCAAATTGAGTCGCTTAATACGATCCCATCAAAACATTCCTGAAATCTCACTTTCCTGGGTGACCAAAATGTAAAAAGCTCCATATCTCGAGAACGTTGCGAGATAGACGAAAAATAACGATTTTTTTGGGGTTGTACCGTGGGGGAAATCAAATTGTGACGCTTAATACGATCCCATCAAAACATTCCTGAAATCTCACTTTCCTGGGTGACCAAAATGTAAAAAGCTCCATATCTCGAGAACGTTGCGAGATAGACGAAAAATAACGATTTTTTTTGGGGTTGTATGGTGGGGGAACTCAAATTGAGACGCTTAATACGATCCCATCAAAACATTCCTGAAATCTCACTTTCCTGGGTGACCAAAATGTAAAAAGCTCCATATCTCGAGAACGTTGCGAGATAGACGAAAAATAACGATTTTTTTGGGGTTGTACCGTGGGGGAACTCAAATTGAGACGCTTAATACGATCCCATCAAAACATTCCTGAAATCTCACTTTCCTGGGTGACCAAAATGTAAAAAGCTCCATATCTCGAGAACGTTGCGAGATAGACGAAAAATAACGATTTTTTTGGGGTTGTACCGTGGGCGAACTCAAATTGAGACGCTTAATACGATCCCATCAAAACATTCCTGAAATCTCACTTTCCTGGGTGACACAAAATGTAAAAAGCTCCATATCTCGAGAACGTTGCGAGATAGACGAAAAATAACGAAAAATAACGGGGGAACTCAAATTGAGTCGCTTAATACGATCCCATCAAAACATTCCTGAAATCTCACTTTCCTGGGTGACCAAAATGTAAAAAGCTCCATATCTCGAGAACGTTGCGAGATAGACGAAAAATAACGATTTTTTTGGGGTTGTACCGTGGGGGAAATCAAATTGTGACGCTTAATACGATCCCATCAAAACATTCCTGAAATCTCACTTTCCTGGGTGACCAAAATGTAAAAAGCTCCATATCTCGAGAACGTTGCGAGATAGACGAAAAATAACGATTTTTTTGGGGTTGTATGGTGGGGGAACTCAAATTGAGACGCTTAATACGATCCCATCAAAACATTCCTGAAATCTCACTTTCCTGGGTGACCAAAATGTAAAAAGCTCCATATCTCGAGAACGTTGCGAGATAGACGAAAAATAACGATTTTTTTGGGGTTGTACCGTGGGGGAACTCAAATTGAGACGCTTAATACGATCCCATCAAAACATTCCTGAAATCTCACTTTCCTGGGTGACCAAAATGTAAAAAGCTCCATATCTCGAGAACGTTGCGAGATAGACGAAAAATAACGATTTTTTTGGGGTTGTACCGTGGGCGAACTCAAATTGAGACGCTTAATACGATCCCATCAAAACATTCCTGAAATCTCACTTTCCTGGGTGACACAAAATGTAAAAAGCTCCATATCTCGAGAACGTTGCGAGATAGACGAAAAATAACGATTTTTTTGGGGTTGTATGGTGGGGGAACTCAAATTGAGACGCTTAATACGATCCCATCAAAACATTCCTGAAATCTCACTTTCCTGGGTGACCAAAATGTAAAAAGCTCCATATCTCGAGAACGTTGCGAGATAGACGAAAAATAACGATTTTTTTGGGGTTGTACCGTGGGGGAACTCAAATTGAGACGCTTAATACGATCCCATCAAAACATTCCTGAAATCTCACTTTCCTGGGTGACCAAAATGTAAAAAGCTCCATATCTCGAGAACGTTGCGAGATAGACGAAAAATAACGATTTTTTTGGGGTTGTATGGTGGGGGGACTCAATTTTAGTCGCTTAATACGATCCTATCAAAACATTCCTGAAATCTCACTTTCCTGGGTGACACAAAATGTAAAAAGCTCCATATCTCGAGAACGTTGCGAGATAGACGAAAAATAACGATTTTTTTGGGGTTGTATGGTGGGGGAACTCAAATTGAGACGCTTAATACGATCCTATCAAAACATTCCTGAAATCTCACTTTCCTGGGTGACACAAAATGTAAAAAGCTCCATATCTCGAGAACGTTGCGAGATAGACGAAAAATAACGATTTTTTTGGGGTTGTACCGTGGGGGGGCTCAATTTGAGACGCTTAATACGATCCCATCAAAACATTCCTGAAATCTCACTTTCCTGGGTGACCAAAATGTAAAAAGCTCCATATCTCGAGAACGTTGCGAGATAGACGAAAAATAACGATTTTTTTGGGTTTGTATGGTGGGGGAACTCAAATTGAGACGCTTAATACGATCCCATCAAAACATTCCTGAAATCTCACTTTCCTGGGTGACCAAAATGTAAAAAGCTCCATATCTCGAGAACGTTGCGAGATAGACGAAAAATAACGATTTTTTTGGGGTTGTATGGTGGGGGAACTCAAATTGAGACGCTTAATACGATCCCATCAAAACATTCCTGAAATCTCACTTTCCTGGGTGACCAAAATGTAAAAAGCTCCATATCTCGAGAACGTTGCGAGATAGACGAAAAATAACGATTTTTTTGGGGTTGTATGGTGGGGGGACTCAACTTGAGTCGCTTAATACGATCCTATCAAAACATTCCTGAAATCTCACTTTCCTGGGTGACACAAAATGTAAAAAGCTCCATATCTCGAGAACGTTGCGAGATAGACGAAAAATAACGATTTTTTTGGGGTTGTATGGTGGGGGAAATCAAATTGAGACGCTTAATACGATCCCATCAAAACATTCCTGAAATCTCACTTTCCTGGGTGACACAAAATGTAAAAAGCTCCATATCTCGAGAACGTTGCGAGATAGACGAAAAATAACGATTTTTTTGGGGTTGTATGGTGGGGGGACTCAATTTGAGACGCTTAATACGATCCCATCAAAACATTCCTGAAATCTCACTTTCCTGGGTGACACAAAATGTAAAAAGCTCCATATCTCGAGAACGTTGCGAGATAGACGAAAAATAATGATTTTTTTGGGGTTGTGCCGTGGGGGAACTCAAATTGAGTCGCTTAATACGATCCCATCAAAACATTCCTGAAATCTCACTTTCCTGGGTGACCAAAATGTAAAAAGCTCCATATCTCGAGAACGTTGCGAGATAGACGAAAAATAACGATTTTTTTGGGGTTGTATGGTGGGGGGACTCAAATTGAGTCGCTTAATACGATCCTATCAAAACATTCCTGAAATCTCACTTTCCTGGGTGACACAAAATGTAAAAAGCTCCATATCTCGAGAACGTTGCGAGATAGACGAAAAATAACGATTTTTTTGGGGTTGTATGGTGGGGGAAATCAAATTGAGACGCTTAATACGATCCCATCAAAACATTCCTGAAATCTCACTTTCCTGGGTGACACAAAATGTAAAAAGCTCCATATCTCGAGAACGTTGCGAGATAGACGAAAAATGACGATTTTTTTGGGGTTGTACCGTGGGGTAACTCAAATTGAGACGCTTAATACGATCCCATCAAAACATTCCTGAAATCTCACTTTCCTGGGTGACACAAAATGTAAAAAGCTCCATATCTCGAGAACGTTGCGAGATAGACGAAAAATAACGATTTTTTTGGGGTTGTACCGTGGGGGAACTCAAATTGAGTCGCTTAATACGATCCCATCAAAACATTCCTGAAATCTCACTTTCCTGGGTGACACAAAATGTAAAAAGCTCCATATCTCGAGAACGTTGCGAGATAGACGAAAAATAACGATTTTTTTGGGGTTGTATGGTGGGGGTAATCAAATTGAGACGCTTAATACGATCCCATCACAACATTCCTGAAATCTCACTTTCCTGGGTGACACAAAATGTAAAAAGCTCCATATCTCGAGAACGTTGCGAGATAGACGAAAAATAACGATTTTTTGGGGTTGTATGGTGGGGGAACTCAATTTGAGACGCTTAATACGATCCCATCAAAACATTCCTGAAATCTCACTTTCCTGGGTGACACAAAATGTAAAAAGCTCCATATCTCGAGAACGTTGCGAGATAGACGAAAAATAACGATTTTTTTGGGGTTGTATGGTGGGGGGACTCAATTTGAGACGCTTAATACGATCCCATCAAAACATTCCTGAAATCTCACTTTCCTGGGTGACACAAAATGTAAAAAGCTCCATATCTCGAGAACGTTGCGAGGTAGACGAAAAATAATGATTTTTTTGGGGTTGTGCCGTGGGGGAACTCAAATTGAGTCGCTTAATACGATCCCATCAAAACATTCCTGAAATCTCACTTTCCTGGGTGACCAAAATGTAAAAAGCTCCATATCTCGAGAACGTTGCGAGATAGACGAAAAATAACGATTTTTTTTGGGTTGTATGGTGGGGGGACTCAATTTGGGTCGCTTAATACGATCCTATCAAAACATTCCTGAAATCTCACTTTCCTGGGTGACCAAAATGTAAAAAGCTCCATATCTCGAGAACGTTGCGAGATAGACGAAAAATAACGATTTTTTTGGGGTTGTATGGTGGGGGGACTCAATTTGAGTCGCTTAATACGATCCTATCAAAACATTCCTGAAATCTCACTTTCCTGGGTGACACAAAATGTAAAAAGCTCCATATCTCGAGAACGTTGCGAGATAGACGAAAAATAACGATTTTTTTGGGGTTGTATGGTGGGGGAAATCAAATTGAGACGCTTAATACGATCCCATCAAAACATTCCTGAAATCTCACTTTCCTGGGTGACACAAAATGTAAAAAGCTCCATATCTCGAGAACGTTGCGAGATAGACGAAAAATAACGATTTTTTTGGGGTTGTACCGTGGGGGAGCTCAAACTGAGACGCTTAATACGATCCCATCAAAACATTCCTGAAATCTCACTTTCCTGGGTGACACAAAATGTAAAAAGCTCCATATCTCGAGAACGTTGCGAGATAGACGAAAAATAACGATTTTTTTGGTGTGTACCGTGGGGGAACTCAAATTGAGACGCTTAATACGATCCCATCAAAACATTCCTGAAATCTCACTTTCCTGGGTGACCAAAATGTAAAAAGCTCCATATCTCGAGAACGTTGCGAGATAGACGAAAAATAACGATTTTTTTGGTGTGTACCGTGGGGGAACTCAAATTGAGACGCTTAATACGATCCCATCAAAACATTCCTGAAATCTCACTTTCCTGGGTGACCAAAATGTAAAAAGCTCCATATCTCGAGAACGTTGCGAGATAGACGAAAAATAACGATTTTTTTGGGGTTGTATGGTGGGGGAAATCAAATTGAGACGCTTAATACGATCCCATCAAAACATTCCTGAAATCTCACTTTCCTGGGTGACACAAAATGTAAAAACATTCATTGATGAATTCTTTTTGATTCGCTTCAAGAATAACTTTGAACGCGTTAGTCAAAGCCTCGATACCTGTGTAGCTCTCTTGAAGAGCTGGTCTTTGCATGTTAGGGTTATCAGCATTTTGAGCTGGTTGAATTTGAATATTTGGAGCCTGTGCTCCCTGTAAATCTTGAGCCGGAGCTGCATTTTGAACATTTTGGGCGTTTTCGTTTGCATTGCCATTACCGTTAATCAGTATGGATTCATTATTTTGAGGACCTATATTTTGTACATTGAGATTGACATTCGGGGAGCTTAAAGGATTCCCTTCCCGAGATGCCTGTGGATCGTTTAATTGATCTCTTTTTCTGTTGTCAGGAGGTGTTCTAGTAAGTAATGGTCTAGATCCCATGTTACTTTGCGAGTTATTTTGAGAGCTCCTATTCCCATTGAAAGTACCGCGCCCTCTAGAGTTATTTAATCTACCTCTTTGTCGTGTGTTAAATGTGTTTTTTTCTGACATTTTTTGTTTTTTTTTTTTTCGAAAGGAAAAAAAATTTTGTTTTAGTTTTGTAATTTAATTCTTGTTTTGTTGATTTGTTTCATGCATTGATTTGGGGTAAGTGAGTTTGATTATAATGTGCCCTGATTCTAATTATTTTCATGTCTGAAGATATGTATTGTTTGACAGTTTTAGTTGTGTAGGTATATTTATCGGACGGACTATGCTAAAAGCATACTTTGAAGAATTGGATTGGTAAGAAGAAGATTTTATAGTAGCTTAATTGACCAGTCTATTTATCCAGTCAATTGACAGTACTATCTGAAAAATTTAAATACTTTAAACATTCACATGCAATGACTTTTCCTCCGGAAACAGTCAGCCAATGTGAACTGAAAATGCAGTTTAGATTATTAGAACTCCATAAGTCGCAACGCGGAAAACAATTTACATGTTAATACCGGGACAATACTTTAGAAAAGCTAAAAATCCATAACTGCAATGAGGCCTTTTTGTAAAAAAAGCCTGCACGGTGGGCGCCATTTCTTTGCTACGGTTCTGATAATCTGGTGACCTAAGAGCCTTACTTGGCATGCTTGCATACGCACGGCTAGGTGACGTCGGATTGGGGAGTAGTTCTTGCTCATAGTCAGCCAGTCGCACCAAAAGAAAACTTACTTCATGCCAAGGTTTATAACAACTACCTAACTGCGGACGGACATCTTCTCTTACCTTACCAATTCCAAACGGCGACAGGTGTTGGGGTCGCTCAAGGTCTCTGTCTCCCTCCCAACCTGCTTACGCAGACGCCTTGACAGCTCATGTACCTTGGTGAATTCTGTTGAACTGTCCCTAAATTTGCTTTCTAGATTACACTACACAACGTTCAATTTGGCATCACAACTTCGCCCACTCACCCCCATGATCTCTTCAATTCAAAACATTACGATTTCTAAATGTACTCTTTTATTCAATAATGATTGATTTTGGTTTCTTATAGGTGTTCTAATTTTTGAAATATGCTTCAGTGCATCCAAATGTATCGTAGATAGGCATGAATTTCAATTTTAACTTAGGTGTATTGGTATATAGCATAATTCTTACTTGTAAGTGGATAGTTCAAATTTGTAATTAGTTAAGATAGGAAAATTTTCAATTCAAAATAGACAGACAAATTAATGTAAATAATGAAATAATAGCAAAAGAAAATTCGTCAAAATTTAGTGGTAGTTTGGCCTGTGAAAGGGAGAAAATGTATTTGTTTAATTGGTCGGAGACTTACCACTTACGGGGATCCTGTGCACAGATTCCAATGGGTTCCAATTGAGGGAATATTCCGAGTTTGAGTACAGCTCACCGCCAAACCAACACTATCACACTGAACTTTTACTTTTCTTTTTCTTCTAAGAATGAATTTAACGCAATTAAGCTTGAATTTGATTTGGATCAATACCTTGCATGCAATCAATATTATTATGCTTATTTTTTTCAATCTCAACTTTTAATCACTATGCTTTTTTTTTTCCTTCTATTTCTTAGGCTTACTTTAAACTTATTCTTTTTTTTTCTTATTTTATATTTTACTTATTTCTTTCTTTCTTAAAACTTTGTTTTGCTGGCACCTGATGCGTAATGTAGGTTATATTACGTCTCGCGACCCCCTCTCCTTCACCGCACTACACCGCACCTTACGTGACCCGATCGGGACTCAGCGAGCCGATTGCTTTCGCGATCTCTGATTGACTGAGGTTGAGTGGTGGCTTTCCTATTCTTGTACTGGTACCTTTGACTCAGTGCTTTGCTCAGGGAAGGATGCCGTTACTCAACTGGAAGATGAGACGAAAGTGCTCCAGTTGTTAAATTTCGCAGCGAAGACCTTGGCCTTGGCCTTGAACTTGAAATTTCTTTTTTTCGATTTCTCTTCTTCTCGTTCTTCTCTACCTTCACGAGGAAAGACCGGGGAGTAGGGGCACGTGGTGCAGTGTGAAAATGCTGAAAATTGTGTGCTCCGCACAGAAGTGTCTCGTGAGACCGCTGAAGTTAAAACTTCTGGCGTCTTAATTTTGTATTCTCCTGACCACTTATTGGTTTTATTTATTTGCTGGGTCCAGAGGGAATTTCTCCGTATTATCTTCTAAAATAGACTTCCTTATAGAAGGACTTTTTCACAAATTGATTTATATAATTACCTGAGGAGACGATCTTGCTGGCTCGGTGGTCAAAAGAAAAAGACCGACCAGTGTTGCCAGCTCGTAGAAGGTCGAGTCGCTAGACTCAACATGAAAAGTCGCTAGAAAGTCGCTAAAATTTATTTCACCGAAAACGGACTCAAGATTTTGTATGGGAGAGTCAAAAGTTGAAAGGTTGTTATAAGTAAAAAACATCAAAATTAGGTACATAAGTAATTAGATTATAATTCATTAAAATACACATCGTGTACAATATCGGTAGCTATTTACAATTTTTACTCACAAAAAAACTTTCAACTAAATATGGCAGTTCGCGATAGTGTCCCTGTCAAATGAGAGAGAAAAAAATAGTTGACAGCTGAATCATTTTGTATGAATTATGAAAACATATTTGGCTGTGCTAGGCAGAAAAACAAATTAGTTTCGGAATTGTTATCTAGAGAAGTGAATTTTAAGAACATAATTATATAGAGTGTTGTGAAACTGCCCGTGAGTTGTTGTGTTAAACGGTGTTCAAACCATAAAATGAACACAGAAAACTGTAGATTCTACAGTTTTCCACGACTATGGAATAGAACTCCAAATTGGAAAATCTCTCAGAGGAAAGGCGCAGGCCGTTGTTGACTGCTAGCAAACATCTGAACACTAAATTGGCTCGTTTCTGCTGCAAACATTTCATTTCTGGTATGTAAACATGGTTATAAATTATATTAGGTAGGTGATTATAATAAGAACTCCAAGTAAGAACAATCTAAATCCAGATTGGGTACTATATATCTCGATTTCTGATTTTTTTTTCATGTTGAAGCCCATGTTGAGCTTGGTATCCAATCTGGAATTAGATGACCTAAAAGTTTTGCGTTCTTGCCTGGAGTTCTTATTAATGACCTACCTGTACACAATTTGTAACCAGATATTTACATACCTTAAATGAAATGTATGGAACAGACACGAAGCAATTTAGTACTCAGATGTTTCCTATTGACAGCATCTAACCATAGTCTGCGCCTTTCTTCCGAGAGAATTTTTTGTCTAGGAGTTCCATTTTATACTCGAGGAACACTATAGAAACTGCAGATTTTTGTCTTCATTGTATGGTTGGAACATTGTCTTACACAGCAGTTTACGAGTATTTTCATTACACTTTTATATTATTTTGCTTTATAAACTTCACAGTTTCGATAAACACAACATTTTTTTCTTTTTCTATGACTTTACTTCTTTAAAAAACGAATTTAAAACTACATATTTTATATTTCTACGTACTGCCGCCAGCAATGTTTTCATACAAAGTGTCTTTAAATAGTACAAACTTAAGTCTGACATACATAGGTACAAATAAATTAATGTAGAACTTTGATTCGGAAGAAAATTTTAATGTCGCTAGATAAGTCGCTAAACAATTTTTGTCGTCAGAACTTTTTTTTAGTCGCTAGGACACAAGCAAAAGTCGTCATTTCTAACGACAAAGTCGCTAAATTGGAACGCTGAGACCGACTGTTTTGACGAGCCACAAATCAAATTTTAAACCATAAGCTAATTGGTATAAAGTTCAAATTTCCCGCCCTTCCGGCCATATTTAATATTTAATTATTTTGTTCATGAAAATAAGAAGAAGAAGAAGAACAACAACAATGAAATAAAACACACTTCGTTTTTGATATTTGAACTGTACGGTCTTTTCTTATTTTCGCTTTTTTTTCGTTGCTATTTTTTCGAAGTTTTTAAACTTATCTTTTTCGTTTATTTAAGCTCGAAATAAGAGCTCGATTGTAAAAACTCTTACAATTTTTCATGGCGTCCGAGCAGGGACAAATTTAAACTAATAATTTGTTTTAAAAGTCGAAACTAAAACTAATAGTTAAAGTACATACAGACATACCTACATATATATATACGCGCCGCTAATATAAAAGTTCGTGATTATTGATCAAAATTCAATACCGCTTGATAAACAATTAATTGAAATTTACGCCGCGTAAATTATATTCAGTGGAATCAACTGTGTGAATCTTCGTTGCACCAGCAACCACTACCAGCAACCATCATCAGCCAGAGTCATTGCCAAAGGACAAAGGAGTACCTACCACCCCAAACATCGCCACAGCATTTGGAAAGTTAAAGAAAAGAAAACAAAAAGACAGGTATTCACAAAAACTGAAAGTGTCTAAAATAATTGCCAATTTATTGCGGCCTTTGACGTTCAGTTTTTGTCCATTTGCATTTACATATGTATACCTATAATTGATGGTGAAACAAATAAACAAGTGCGTGGTTGACTTAAAAGTTTAATAAAATTTATTTCAATTGTTTTATTCGACACATAAAGCTTAAATTACTTGTTCAAACATATATATGTATGGTTTATAAGCACATAAATTACTAAAAGTGTTAAGCTACTGCGTTCTTTGTCACCGCGCCGCCGCCGTCGTCGTCACATATCGCATACCACTCACTCACACACTCAAGTTAATTTCGCGATTCGTTTTAAACAATAATAATTCAATTATTTTAACATCAAATCCGTATCTAATTAATCAAATCGCAAAAAATAAGCCGATCAATACAAATTGAAATTTGTTTACATTTATTTGACGTTTCAAATTTAATATTTTTTGACAGTTCACTCACTCGCTGAATTTTCGCTGAGTTTCCAGCTGTCAAAAGTGATCGTATTCAGTGATCAAAAATTACTTTGAAATTTTTCGTGCGAAGAGTGTGTTCAGCGAATAGTTTTTGAATAGTAAATTTTTTTTTTGTTTACGTTAAATTTATTTCGCTTTGCAAATAATTAGAAACTTTCAACAATTCTGAAGCAGTTTATTGAAATTTATTTTCGTTTTCGGGAAATTGTCGTATGAAAATAAATTAATTTTTCAACGACTTCCAATTATTTAATTCATAAACTGTGGTAAATCGAACAATTTCCAGATAAACTAATTCTTGGAAAGAAAGTTATTTCGAAAGTTTTAAGCGAAGTTAAACAAAAAATTAATCAAAATGACGAGCAAGAAACGGCAGGCTTCACCTAAACAAAACGCAGAATTAGAACAATTAAGACATCAGCGACAAGTTCTTAAAAATAATATTGTGCGAATTAGAACGGCCTTAGAGGAAAAAACGATGTCACTTAATCCAATAGAATTGGAATGTCGGTTAGATATTTTGAATTCATACGTCGATCAGATCATGGTTTGTCAAACTATGATTGAATCAGCTGATCATAGCGACGTATTCCGCGGAGAGTTAGAAGACATTTGCGTCAGTGCAAAAGCTTTACTTGTATCTAGAGTAAATAAGGGTCGTAAGCCAAGTGGAATTGAATATTCTTTTAGCAATCCACATCACTCGCGCCTTCCAAAAATGTCTCTCCCGAAATTCAGTGGGAAATATTCTGAATATAAAAATTTTATTAGCCTTTTTGAGAGTCTAGTAGACAATGATCCAATGCTTCCGGATATTGAAAAGTTCAATCATTTAATATCTTGTTTATCGGGTGAAGCTTTAGGAACAGTTAAAGCGTTCCAAATAACGGAACAAAATTATCCAAAAGCTTTAGCAAGTTTAAAAAAGGTTTATGACAATAATTGTCTTATATTTTTCGACAATGTGTCTACTCTGTTTGAACTAAAAGAAATTCAAAAGCCATCAGCTTCTGCATTGCGCAGCATGATAGACACTGTTTCCGCAATTTATGATTCGCTTCTTTCACTTGGTGATGAAAAGAATATCACAAACGCGATCATAATTCATTTAGTAATGTCAAAGGTTGATTCGATGACAAGATCAAAGTGGGAAGAGCAACTAGATTTCAGTACACTTCCTTTATGGAGTGACTGTGAAGCCGCGCTGAATAAGCGATATCAGCATCTTTCTGCTGAAGAAGCCTCGTCTTCAAAGAATAAAATTTCTGATAGGTCATCAAAACCAAAACATGAGATGAACCATAACAGAAACCAAAGGGCTTCGTTTGCTTGTGTAAACCAACAAGCAAATAAATCGAAATGCTTATACTGCAATTCAAGTGATCATTTTATAACGACATGCCAAACCTATGCTTCAATACCTGTGATGCAACGATTTGAGTTTGCGAAAAGTGTGCCTGTTTGCATCAACTGCCTTCGAAAAGGACACACAGTTTCAAAATGCAAATTAACTCGGTGCAGTGTTTGCAATAAATCGCATCACACATTATTGCACCAATATCAAACTACGTTTAATAGCACACCGTCACAAGGAGCTTCGAGCTTTCAAGCTATGCATGCCTCAGTTTCAAAAGATCAAGTTATTCTCGCTACTGCTATTGTTCAAATTAAAGGCAGCAGTGGTGAATATACGCTAGCTCGAGCGTTACTTGATTCAGGCTCGCAAATCAATTTTGTAACTGAAGAGCTTGCACAAAAATTGAAGCTGCGAAAGGAACAAAAAACCTTAAATCTTGTCGGCATCGGTAGAGCTAGTACTATAGTTAACAAAAAGGTACATGCAGAAGTAAAATCAAGATTTAACGATCATTCGTTTTCTGCTGACTATTGGGTAATGAACTCAATATCGTCATATCAGCCGGATCAAGCAATAAATATTACGAATTGGAACATACCTTCCAACATTCAATTAGCTGATCCTTACTTCAATAAGCCTCAAAAAATTGACTTACTAATAGGAGCGGAAACATTTTTCGAATTATTGTCGGTCGGTCAAATTAAACAAGGCCCTGAATATCCCACTATTCAAAAAACACTTTTGGGTTGGATTATATCCGGAAAATATCCCAAAGGTACAAATTCAAATACCAAACAATGTAATTTGGTATGTCAGTCTGAAGAGCTACCAGACTTAGACAAAATTGTGCAAAAATTTTGGTTACTGGAAGAAATTCCTGGAGAAACGAAAAAGTTTCTAACGCCAGAACAACAGTTGTGCGAAAAACACTTTGTTGATAATACAAAACTTTTGCCTTCCAGTCGTTTCGAGGTTAAACTACCGTTTAAATCATCTCCAAACTCGCTTGGATCATCGTTTGAAACTGCCAAACGAAGGTTTCTCGCACTAGAGCGAAAACTATCCAAAGATAGCGAGTTAAATGCTATGTATATGGATTTCATGAAAGAATATCTTTTGTTAGGACATATGTCACCGACAAATAATGAAATCCCGAAAAGCCCGCACTATTTCATTCCACATCAGTGTGTTTTGCGCCCGCAAAGCACAAGTACTAAGCTGCGAGTTGTTTTCGACGCTTCAAGTCGAACCTCATCTCAATTATCTTTGAATGACATCTTAATGGTTGGGCCAACCATTCAAGAGGAGCTATTTTCGACGTTGCTCCGTTTTCGAATACACAAATACGCCATTACGGCTGATATTACGAAAATGTACCGGCAAGTATGCATTGCTGAAGAGCACTCGATTTATCAGCTCATAGTGTGGAGGCAGCATCCGTCCCAACCACTACAACATTTTCGACTAAACACTGTAACATATGGCACGTCTCCAGCGCCATTTTTAGCAATACGGTGTTTAAAGATGTTGGGCGATGCTAATGAGAAAATATACCCTACTGGTTCAAATATAGTTCGAAGAGATTTCTATGTAGATGATCTCTTAACCGGTGCCAATGATCTTGAAACTCTAAAAATAATAAAGTTTGAAATTCAAGAAGTCCTTAAAAAAGGCGGGTTTCAATTGGCTAAATGGTTCTCAAACCATCCAGAGTTTTATAACACTGCGAGTACTGAAAAATCTATCAAATTTAATGATTCAGACTCGACCAAAACTCTAGGAACTTGTTGGCATCCAAAAGAAGATACTTTCAGCTTCAATTTGGAAAATAATTTTCATGATCTACGAGCTACCAAGCGAAACATATTATCAGTTTCCGCTCGTCTTTTCGATCCTCTTGGTTTGTTATGCCCCATAGTCACCAAAGCAAAAATCTTACTGCAAGAGCTTTGGATTGAAAAAATTGATTGGGATGAGTCGATTCCATTGCGCCTTGATACCAGTTGGCAAAATTTCAAAACCAATTTATCTCAACTTGGCGAGATAAAAATTCCAAGGTTTGTCGAAACTCATTCGAACGCAAAAATACAAGTTCATGGGATTGCCGATGCTTCGATAAGAGCTTATGGCTGTTGCATTTACATTCGCAGCCAAAGCTCAGACGGTATCAAGTCGACGCTCCTAACAGCAAAGTCTAAGGTGGCCCCTTTGAAAACAAAATCGCTTCCGCGATTAGAACTTTGCGCAGCGCATATTCTTGCCAAATTATGGACAAGAGTAAAGGCGATGTTGAATCTTGACGTTGAAGAAGTTATTTTCTGGACGGATTCCGAAATAACACTACATTGGATAAAAACACATCCAACTGCCCTTGCAACCTTTGTTGCAAATCGAGTGTCCGACATCCAAGAGTTGACCCAAAAAGTATCATGGAAACATGTACCAACAAAACAAAATTTAGCAGACATTGTGTCAAGAGGCTGTAATGTGGATGAACTAAATGCGTCCATTTGGTTTAACGGTCCAAAGTTCTTATTGCAAGAACCATCATCGTGGCCGGTCAATACGCATTTTGAGTTGTCTCCAGAGCATAAAGCCCTTGAAAAACGGAAAACAAACATAGCTCTAATAGCAGTAGAAAAACCTCGAACCAAACTTTTAGAAGTTATTGAAGAAGAATCTTCATATATCGACTTGGTAAATACATTTGCGTATGCAATGCGATTCTTAAAAAGATTAAAAAACAAAACAGAAGTTCTCGAAGAATCGCTAACGGCAAAAGAGTTAAATCTGGCGTTTCTTAAAATAGTCGAAACTATCCAAAATTATGAATTTGCAGATGAAATTCAAAAACTTAGGAAGAAAGTTTCATTACAACCCAGTATTCAAAAATTAAATCCATTCATTCACAATTATAGTGAAGAGAATTTTTCGTTTTCGTTAATTCGAGTTGGCGGTCGTTTGTTAAACGCACCAATTGAATATGATGCCAAATTCCCACTTTTGCTGACCAAAAATTCGCCGTTTGCAAAAACATACTTAACGTATCTCCATCGAAAGAATTACCACGCTGGTTCTCAAGCGATGGTGGCATTGCTTCGAGAAAAGATTTGGCTAATAAACGCCAAAGAAGCTTGTCAAAAGGTTGTACGACAGTGCATACATTGTTTTAAGTACAAACCAAAACTTTTGACCCAAATAATGGGCAATTTACCAGCGGATCGATTGCGAGCACAACGACCGTTCTTAACATGTGGAGTAGATTTCTGTGGTCCGGTATATACCACGCTAAAAATTCGTGGCCGGCCACCGAACAAAACGTATATAGTTGTTTTTGTTTGTTTCGCATCAAAAGCAGTCCACTTTGAATTAGCTACTAACCTGTCTTCTGATTGTTTCATTCTCGCCCTTAAAAGGTTCATATGTCGCCGAGGACTTCCAAGGACGCTGTACTGCGACAACGGGACGAACTTCGTGGGAGCCCAACGGATTCTGAAGGAAGTCCAGGAAGAGGTCGAGCGAGGGAGAGAACAAGTCCAACAGTTTGCAGCAGAGGAAGGCTTCAGCTTCGCCTTGATACCGCCCAGGGCACCGCATTTCGGAGGCCTGTGGGAAGCGGCGGTGAAGGCGGCGAAAACGCTGTTACAGCGTACCGTGGGCAACGCTCTGCTCACAACCGAAGAGCTACTCACGGTCCTCATCGAGGTCGAGGCCATCCTAAATTCAAGGCCAATCGGACCGTTAAGCGCCGATCCCAGCGACGGCGAAGCGCTAACTCCAGCGCACCTATTGATCGGCAGCAGTTTACGGTCGCTGCCCCCAGAACCAGTGCCGGAACAGCAAACGGGTTGCTTGAAAAGATGGCAGCATCTATGCTGGCTCAAGCAGCAGTTCTGGCAGAAGTGGTCCAAGGAGTATCTGCTTGGCCTTCAAGCCAGATCCAAATGGGTGCTGGACCAACCCAACCTCACCGTGGGCAAGCTGGTTATTATCCACGAGGACAATACGCCTCCCCAGCAGTGGAAAACCGGACGAGTCGTGGCGGTCGTCGAAGGGCAGGACGGCAAGGTCAGGGTCGCCGACGTCAGAACATCCAGAGGGATCCTGAGACGTCCAATTGTAAAACTGGCCGTACTCCCAATTGAAGACGATTGAAGCCTTGGAGCCTTTCAACGTGGCCGGTGTTTTGACGAGCCACAAATCAAATTTTAAACCATAAGCTAATTGGTATAAAGTTCAAATTTCCCGCCCTTCCGGCCATATTTAATATTTAATTATTTTGTTCATGAAAATAAGAAGAAGAAGAAGAACAACAACAATGAAATAAAACACACTTCGTTTTTGATATTTGAACTGTACGGTCTTTTCTTATTTTCGCTTTTTTTTCGTTGCTATTTTTTCGAAGTTTTTAAACTTATCTTTTTCGTTTATTTAAGCTCGAAATAAGAGCTCGATTGTAAAAACTCTTACAATTTTTCACCGACCAAGGAATTTTTTTTCGGAAAGCTAACCCTACGATGTGGTTGGCACTCACTGTTTCCTGAGTGGATTCAGTGAATTAAACGAATTCATTCGAACTTCGAATTCCATACGCGTATTGCGTATTCAAGAAAACAGGGTGTAACAAAAATACTTTTGTGGTTTTATTATTTTTTTTTTTGGTTTTTGGATGCGATGGTTTAGATTCGTAACACGCTTAATACGATCCCATCAAAACATTCCTGAAATCTCACTTTCCTGGGTGACCAAAATGTAAAAAGCTCCATATCTCGAGAACGTTGCGAGATAGACGAAAAATAACGATTTTTTTGGGGTTGTACCGTGGGGGAACTCAAATTGAGTCGCTTAATACGATCCCATCAAAACATTCCTGAAATCTCACTTTCCTGGGTGACCAAAATGTAAAAAGCTCCATATCTCGAGAACGTTGCGAGATAGACGAAAAATAACGATTTTTTTTTGGGGTTGTACCGTGGGGGAACTCAAATTGAGACGCTTAATACGATCCCATCAAAACATTCCTTAAATCTCACTTTCCTGGGTGACCAAAATGTAAAAAGCTCCATATCTCGAGAACGTTGCGAGATAGACGAAAAATAACGATTTTTTTGGGGTTGTATAGTGGGGGAAATCAAATTGAGTCGCTTAATACGATCCTATCAAAACATTCCTGAAATCAAATTGAGACGCTTAATACGATCCCATCAAAACATTCCTGAAATCTCACTTTCCTGGGTGACACAAAATGTAAAAAGCTCCATATCTCGAGAACGTTGCGAGATAGACGAAAAATAACGATTTTTTTGGGGTTGTACCGTGGGGGAAGTCAAATTGAGTCGCTTAATACGATCCCATCAAAACATTCCTGAAATCTCACTTTCCTGGGTGACCAAAATGTAAAAAGCTCCATATCTCGAGAACGTTGCGAGATAGACGAAAAATAACGATTTTTTTGGGGTTGTACCGTGGGGGAACTCAAATTGAGACGCTTAATACGATCCTATCAAAACATTCCTGAAATCTCACTTTCCTGGGTGACCAAAATGTAAAAAGCTCCATATCTCGAGAACGTTGCGAGATAGACGAAAAATAACGATTTTTTTGGGGTTGTATGGTGGGGGGACTCAATTTGAGACGCTTAATACGATCCCATCAAAACATTCCTGAAATCTCACTTTCCTGGGTGACCAAAATGTAAAAAGCTCCATATCTCGAGAACGTTGCGAGATAGACGAAAAATAACGATTTTTTTGGGGTTGTACCGTGGGGGAACTCAAATTGAGACGCTTAATACGATCCTATCAAAACATTCCTGAAATCTCACTTTCCTGGGTGACCAAAATGTAAAAAGCTCCATATCTCGAGAACGTTGCGAGATAGACGAAAAATAACGATTTTTTTGAGGTTGTATGGTGGGGGGACTCAACTTGAGACGCTTAATACGATCCCATCAAAACATTCCTGAAATCTCACTTTCCTGGGTGACACAAAATGTAAAAAGCTCCATATCTCGAGAACGTTGCGAGATAGACGAAAAATAACGATTTTTTTGGGGTTGTATGGTGGGGGAACTCAAATTGAGTCGCTTAATACGATCCCATCAAAACATTCCTGAAATCTCACTTTCCTGGGTGACCAAAATGTAAAAAGCTCCATATCTCGAGAACGTTGCGAGATAGACGAAAAATATCGATTTTTTTAGGGTTGTATGGTGAGGGAAATCAAATTGAGACGCTTAATACGATCCCATCAAAACATTCCTGAAATCTCACTTTCCTGGGTGACACAAAATGTAAAAAGCTCCATATCTCGAGAACGTTGCGAGATAGACGAAAAATAACGATTTTTTTGGGGTTGTACCGTGGGGGAACTCAAATTGAGACGCTTAATACGATCCTATCAAAACATTCCTGAAATCTCACTTTCCTGGGTGACCAAAATGTAAAAAGCTCCATATCTCGAGAACGTTGCGAGATAGACGAAAAATAACGATTTTTTTGAGGTTGTATGGTGGGGGGACTCAACTTGAGACGCTTAATACGATCCCATCAAAACATTCCTGAAATCTCACTTTCCTGAGTGACCAAAATGTAAAAAGCTCCATATCTCGAGAACGTTGCGAGATAGACGAAAAATAACGATTTTTTTGGGGTTGTACCGTGGGGGAACTCAAATTGAGACGCTTAATACGATCCCATCAAAACATTCCTGAAATCTCACTTTCCTGGGTGACACAAAATGTAAAAAGCTCCATATCTCGAGAACGTTGCGAGATAGACGAAAAATAACGATTTTTTTGGGGTTGTATGGTGGGGGAACTCAATTTGAGACGCTTAATACGATCCCATCAAAACATTCCTGAAATCTCACTTTCCTGAGTGACCAAAATGTAAAAAGCTCCATATCTCGAGAACGTTGCGAGATAGACGAAAAATAACGATTTTTTTGGGGTTGTACCGTGGGGGAACTCAAATTGAGACGCTTAATACGATCCTATCAAAACATTCCTGAAATCTCACTTTCCTGGGTGACCAAAATGTAAAAAGCTCCATATCTCGAGAACGTTGCGAGATAGACGAAAAATAACGATTTTTTTGGGGTTGTATGGTGGGGGGACTCAATTTGAGACGCTTAATACGATCCCATCAAAACATTCCTGAAATCTCACTTTCCTGGGTGACCAAAATGTAAAAAGCTCCATATCTCGAGAACGTTGCGAGATAGACGAAAAATAACGATTTTTTTGGGGTTGTACCGTGGGGGAACTCAAATTGAGACGCTTAATACGATCCTATCAAAACATTCCTGAAATCTCACTTTCCTGGGTGACCAAAATGTAAAAAGCTCCATATCTCGAGAACGTTGCGAGATAGACGAAAAATAACGATTTTTTTGAGGTTGTATGGTGGGGGGACTCAACTTGAGACGCTTAATACGATCCCATCAAAACATTCCTGAAATCTCACTTTCCTGGGTGACACAAAATGTAAAAAGCTCCATATCTCGAGAACGTTGCGAGATAGACGAAAAATAACGATTTTTTTGGGGTTGTATGGTGGGGGAACTCAAATTGAGTCGCTTAATACGATCCCATCAAAACATTCCTGAAATCTCACTTTCCTGGGTGACCAAAATGTAAAAAGCTCCATATCTCGAGAACGTTGCGAGATAGACGAAAAATAACGATTTTTTTGGGGTTGTATAGTGGGGGAAATCAAATTGAGTCGCTTAATACGATCCTATCAAAACATTCCTGAAATCAAATTGAGACGCTTAATACGATCCCATCAAAACATTCCTGAAATCTCACTTTCCTGGGTGACACAAAATGTAAAAAGCTCCATATCTCGAGAACGTTGCGAGATAGACGAAAAATAACGATTTTTTTGGGGTTGTATGGTGGGGGTACTCAATGTCGCTTAATACGATCCTATCAAAACATTCCTGAAATCTCACTTTCCTGGGTGACACAAAATGTAAAAAGCTCCATATCTCGAGAACGTTGCGAGATAGACGAAAATTCCTGGGTGACACAAAATGTAAAAAGCTCCATATCTCGAGAACGTTGCGAGATAGACGAAAAATAACGATTTTTTTTGGGGTTGTATGGTGGGGGGACTCACTTTGAGTCGCTTAATACGATCCTATCAAAACATTCCTGAAATCTCACTTTCCTGGGTGACACAAAATGTAAAAAGCTCCATATCTCGAGAAAGTTGCGAGATAGACGAAAAATAACGATTTTTTTGGGGTTGTACCGTGGGGGAACTCAAATTGAGACGCTTAATACGATCCCATCAAAACATTCCTGAAATCTCACTTTCCTGGGTGACCAAAATGTAAAAAGCTCCATATCTCGAGAACGTTGCGAGATAGACGAAAAATAACGATTTTTTTGGGGTTGTATGGTGGGGGGACTCAATTTGAGTCGCTTAATACGATCCTATCAAAACATTCCTGAAATCTCACTTTCCTGGGTGACCAAAATGTAAAAAGCTCCATATCTCGAGAACGTTGCGAGATAGACGAAAAATAACGATTTTTTTGGGGTTGTATGGTGGGGGAACTCAAATTGAGACGCTTAATACGATCCCATCAAAACATTCCTGAAATCTCACTTTCCTGGGTGACCAAAATGTAAAAAGCTCCATATCTCGAGAACGTTGCGAGATAGACGAAAAATAACGATTTTTTTGGGGTTGTATGGTGGGGGAAATCAAATTGAGTCGCTTAATACGATCCTATCAAAACATTCCTGAAATCTCACTTTCCTTCCTTCACGAAAAATAACGATTTTTTTGGGGTTGTATGGTGGGGGAACTCAAATTGAGACGCTTAATACGATCCCATCAAAACATTCATGAAATCTCACTTTCATGGGTGACACAAAATGTAAAAAGCTCCATATCTCGAGAACGTTGCGAGATAGACGAAAAATAACGATTTTTTTGGGGTTGTATGGTGGGGGGACTCAATTTGAGTCGCTTAATACGATCCTATCAAAACATTCCTGAAATCTCACTTTCCTGGGTGACCAAAATGTAAAAAGTTCCATATCTCGAGAACGTTGCGAGATAGACGAAAAATAACGATTTTTTTGGGGTTGTATGGTGGGGGCACTCAATTTGAGTCGCTTAATACGATCCTATCAAAACATTCCTGAAATCTCACTTTCCTGGGTGACACAAAATGTAAAAAGCTCCATATCTCGAGAACGTTGCGAGATAGACGAAAAATAACGATTTTTTTGGGGTTGTATGGTGGGGGGACTCAATTTGAGTCGCTTAATACGATCCTATCAAAACATTCCTGAAATCTCACTTTCCTGGGTGACCAAAATGTAAAAAGCTCCATATCTCGAGAACGTTGCGAGATAGACGAAAAATAACGATTTTTTTGGGGTTGTATGGTGGGGGAAATCAAATTGAGACGCTTAATACGATCCCATCAAAACATTCCTGAAATCTCACTTTCCTGGGTGACACAAAATGTAAAAAGCTCCATATCTCGAGAACGTTGCGAGATAGACGAAAAATAACGATTTTTTTGGGGTTGTATGGTGGGGGAACTCAAATTGAGACGCTTAATACGATCCCATCAAAACATTCCTGAAATCTTTCCTGGGTGACCAAAATGTAAAAAGCTCCATATCTCGAGAACGTTGCGAGATAGACGAAAAATAACGATTTTGTTGGGGTTGTACCGTGGGGGAACTCAAATTGAGACGCTTAATACGATCCCATCAAAACATTCCTGAAATCTCACTTTCCTGGGTGACCAAAATGTAAAAAGCTCCATATCTCGAGAACGTTGCGAGATAGACGAAAAATAACGATTTTTTTGGGGTTGTACCGTGGGGGAACTCAAATTGAGACGCTTAATACGATCCCATCAAAACATTCATGAAATCTCACTTTCATGGGTGACACAAAATGTAAAAAGCTCCATATCTCGAGAACGTTGCGAGATAGACGAAAAATAACGATTTTTTTGGGGTTGTATGGTGGGGGAACTCAAATTGAGACGCTTAATACGATCCCATCAAAACATTCCTGAAATCTCACTTTCCTGGGTGACCAAAATGTAAAAAGCTCCATATCTCGAGAACGTTGCGAGATAGACGAAAAATAACGATTTTTTTGGGGTTGTACCGTTTCCTGGGTGACACAAAATGTAAAAAGCTCCATATCTCGAGAACGTTGCGAGATAGACGAAAAATAACGATTTTTTTGGGGTTGTATGGTGGGGGGGCTCAATTTGAGTCGCTTAATACGATCCTATCAAATCATTCCTGAAATCTCACTTTCCTGGGTGACACAAAATGTAAAAAGCTCCATATCTCGAGAACGTTGCGAGATAGACGAAAAATAACGATTTTTTTGGGGTTGTACCGTGGGGGAACTCAAATTGAGACGCTTAATACGATCCCATCAAAACATTCCTGAAATCTCACTTTCCTGGGTGACCAAAATGTAAAAAGCTCCATATCTCGAGAACGTTGCGAGATAGACGAAAAATAACGATTTTTTTGGGGTTGTATCGTGGGGGAAATCAAATTGAGTCGCTTAATACGATCCTATCAAAACATTCCTGAAATCTCACTTTCTTGGGTGACCAAAATGTAAAAAGCTCCACATCTCGAGAACGTTGCGAGATAGACGAAAAATAACGATTTTTTTGGGGTTGTATGGTGGAGGACATCAAATTGAGTCGCTTAATACGATCCTATCAAAACATTCCTGGAATCTCACTTTCCTGGGTGACACAAAATGTAAAAAGCTCCATATCTCGAGAACGTTGCGAGATAGACGAAAAATAACGATTTTTTTGAGGTTGTATGGTGGGGGAATTCAAATTGAGACGCTTAATACGATCCCATCAAAACATTCATGAAATCTCACTTTCATGGGTGACACAAAATGTTAAAAGCTCCATATCTCGAGAACGTTGCGAGATAGACGAAAAATAACGATTTTTTTGGGGTTGTATGGTGGGGGAACTCAAATTCAGTCGCTTAATACGATCCCATCAAAACATTCCTGAAATCTCACTTTCCTGGGTGACCAAAATGTAAAAAGCTCCATATCTCGAGAACGTTGCGAGATAGACGAAAAATAACGATTTTTTTGGGGTTGTATGGTGGGGGTACTCAAATTGAGACGCTTAATACGATCCCATCAAAACATTCATGAAATCTCACTTTCATGGGTGACACAAAATGTAAAAAGCTCCATATCTCGAGAACGTTGCGAGATAGACGAAAAATAACGATTTTTTTGGGGTTGTACCGTGGGGGTACTCAAATTGAGACGCTTAATACGATCCCATCAAAACATTCCTGAAATCTCACTTTCCTGGGTGACACAAAATGTAAAAAGCTCCATATCTCGAGAACGTTGCGAGATAGACGAAAAATAACGATTTTTTTGGGGTTGTATGGTGGGGGTACTCAAATTGAGACGCTTAATACGATCCCATCAAAACATTCATGAAATCTCACTTTCATGGGTGACCAAAATGTAAAAAGCTCCATATCTCGAGAACGTTGCGAGATAGACGAAAAATAACGATTTTTTTGGGGTTGTATGGTGGGGGGACTCAATTTGAGACGCTTAATACGATCCTATCAAAACATTCCTGAAATCTCACTTTCCTGGGTGACCAAAATGTAAAAAGCTCCATATCTCGAGAACGTTGCGAGATAGACGAAAAATAACGATTTTTTTGGGGTTGTATGGTGGGGGAACTCAAATTGAGACGCTTAATACGATCCCATCAAAACATTCATGAAATCTCACTTTCATGGGTGACACAAAATGTAAAAAGCTCCATATCTCGAGAACGTTGCGAGATAGACGAAAAATAACGATTTTTTTGGGGTTGTATGGTGGGGGGACTCAATTTGAGTCGCTTAATACGATCCTATCAAAACATTCCTGAAATCTCACTTTCCTGGGTGACCAAAATGTAAAAAGCTCCATATCTCGAGAACGTTGCGAGATAGACGAAAAATAACGATTTTTTTGGGGTTGTATGGTGGGGGTACTCAATTTGAGTCGCTTAATACGATCCTGTCAAAACATTCCTGAAATCTCACTTTCCTGGGTGACACAAAATGTAAAAAGCTCCATATCTCGAGAACGTTGCGAGATAGACGAAAAATAACGATTTTTTTGGGGTTGTATGGTGGGGGGACTCAATTTGAGTCGCTTAATACGATCCTATCAAAACATTCCTGAAATCTCACTTTCCTGGGTGACCAAAATGTAAAAAGCTCCATATCTCGAGAACGTTGCGAGATAGACGAAAAATAACGATTTTTTTGGGGTTGTATGGTGGGGGAAATCAAATTGAGACGCTTAATACGATCCCATCAAAACATTCCTGAAATCTCACTTTCCTGGGTGACACAAAATGTAAAAAGCTCCATATCTCGAGAACGTTGCGAGATAGACGAAAAATAACGATTTTTTTGGGGTTGTATGGTGGGGGAACTCAAATTGAGACGCTTAATACGATGCCATCAAAACATTCCTGAAATCTTTCCTGGGTGACCAAAATGTAAAAAGCTCCATATCTCGAGAACGTTGCGAGATAGACGAAAAATAACGATTTTTTTGGGGTTGTACTGTGGGGGAACTCAAATTGAGACGCTTAATACGATCCCATCAAAACATTCCTGAAATCTCACTTTCCTGGGTGACCAAAATGTAAAAAGCTCCATATCTCGAGAACGTTGCGAGATAGACGAAAAATAACGATTTTTTTGGGGTTGTACCGTGGGGGAACTCAAATTGAGACGCTTAATACGATCCCATCAAAACATTCCTGAAATCTCACTTTCATGGGTGACACAAAATGTAAAAAGCTCCATATCTCGAGAACGTTGCGAGATAGACGAAAAATAACGATTTTTTTGGGGTTGTATGGTGGGGAACTCAATTTGAGACGCTTAATACGATCCCATCAAAACATTCCTGAAATCTCACTTTCCTGGGTGACCAAAATGTAAAAAGCTCCATATCTCGAGAACGTTGCGAGATAGACGAAAAATAACGATTTTTTTGGGGTTGTATGGTGGGGGGACTCAATTTGAGTCGCTTAATACGATCCTATCAAAACATTCCTGAAATCTCACTTTTCTGTGTGACCAAAATGTAAAAAGCTCCATATCTCGAGAACGTTGCGAGATAGACGAAAAATAACGATTTTTTTGGGGTTGTATGGTGGGGGAAATCAAATTGAGTCGCTTAATACGATCCTATCAAAACATTCCTGAAATCTCACTTTCCTGGGTGACACAAAATGTAAAAAGCTCCATATCTCGAGAACGTTGCGAGATAGACGAAAAATAACGATTTTTTTGGGGTTGTACCGTGGGGGAACTCAAATTGAGACGCTTAATACGATCCCATCAAAACATTCCTGAAATCTCACTTTCCTGGGTGACCAAAATGTAAAAAGCTCCATATCTCGAGAACGTTGCGAGATAGACGAAAAATAACGATTTTTTTGGGGTTGTATGGTGGGGAACTCAAATTGAGACGCTTAATACGATCCCATCAAAACATTCCTGAAATCTCACTTTCCTGGGTGACACAAAATGTAAAAAGCTCCATATCTCGAGAACGTTGCGAGATAGACGAAAAATAACGATTTTTTTTGGGGTTGTATGGTGGGGGAACTCAAATTGAGACGCTTAATACGATCCCATCAAAACATTCCTGAAATCTCACTTTCCTGGGTGACACAAAATGTAAAAAGCTCCATATCTCGAGAACGTTGCGAGATAGACGAAAAATAACGATTTTTTTTGGGGTTGTATGGTGGGGGAACTCAAATTGAGACGCTTAATACGATCCCATCAAAACATTCCTGAAATCTCACTTTCCTGGGTGACACAAAATGTAAAAAGCTCCATATCTCGAGAACGTTGCGAGATAGACGAAAAATAACGATTTTAATACGATCCCATCAAAACATTCCTGAAATCTCACTTTCCTGGGTGACCATGGGTGACACAAAATGTAAAAAGCTCCATATCTCGAGAACGTTGCGAGATAGACGAAAAATAACGATTTTTTTGGGGTTGTATGGTGGGGGAAATCAAATTGAGTCGCTTAATACGATCCTATCAAAACATTCCTGAAATCTCACTTTCCTGGGTGACACAAAATGTAAAAAGCTCCATATCTCGAGAACGTTGCGAGATAGACGAAAAATAACGATTTTTTTTGGGTTGTACCGTGGTGGAACTCAAATTGAGACGCTTAATACGATCCCATCAAAACATTCCTGAAATCTCACTTTCCTGGGTGACGCAAAATGTAAAAAGCTCCATATCTCGAGAACGTTGCGAGATAGACGAAAAATAACGATTTTTTTGGGGTTGTATGGTGGGGGGACTCAAATTGAGTCGCTTAATACGATCCCATCAAAACATTCCTGAAATCTCACTTTCCTGGGTGACCAAAATGTAAAAAGCTCCATATCTCGAGAACGTTGCGAGATAGACGAAAAATAACGATTTTTTTGGGGTTGTATGGTGGGGGAACTCAAATTGAGTCGCTTAATACGATCCCATCAAAACATTCCTGAAATCTCACTTTCCTGGGTGACCAAAATGTAAAAAGCTCCATATCTCGAGAACGTTGCGAGATAGACGAAAAATAACGATTTTTTTGGGGTTGTACCGTGGCGGAACTCAAATTGAGACGATTAATACGATCCCATCAAAACATTCCTGAAATCTCACTTTCCTGGGCGACCAAAATGTAAAAAGCTCCATATCTCGAGAACGTTGCGAGATAGACGAAAAATAACGATTTTTTTGGGGTTGTATGGTGGGGGAACTCAAATTGAGACGCTTAATACGATCCCATCAAAACATTCCTGAAATCTCACTTTCCTGGGTGACCAAAATGTAAAAAGCTCCATATCTCGAGAACGTTGCGAGATAGACGAAAAATAACGATTTTTTTGGGGTTGTACCGTTGGGGAACTCAAATTGAGTCGCTTAATACGATCCTATCAAAACATTCCTGAAATCTCACTTTCCTGGGTGACACAAAATGTAAAAAGCTCCATATCTCGAGAACGTTGCGAGATAGACGAAAAATAACGATTTTTTTGGGGTTGTACCGTGGGGGAACTCAAATTGAGACGCTTAATACGATCCTATCAAAACATTCCTGAAATCTCACTTTCCTGGGTGACACAAAATGTAAAAAGCTCCATATCTCGAGAACGTTGCGAGATAGACGAAAAATAACGATTTTTTTGGGTTGTATGGTGGGGGAACTCAAATTGAGACGCTTAATACGATCCCATCAAAACATTCCTGAAATCTCACTTTCCTGGGTGACACAAAATGTAAAAAGCTCCATATCTCGAGAACGTTGCGAGATAGACGAAAAATAACGATTTTAATACGATCCCATCAAAACATTCCTGAAATCTCACTTTCCTGGGTGACCAAAATGTAAAAAGCTCCATATCTCGAGAACGTTGCGAGATAGACGAAAAATAACGATTTTTTTGGGGTTGTATGGTGGGGGTACTCAAATTGAGACGCTTAATACGATCCCATCAAAACATTCATGAAATCTCACTTTCATGGGTGACACAAAATGTAAAAAGCTCCATATCTCGAGAACGTTGCGAGATAGACGAAAAATAACGATTTTTTTGGGGTTGTATGGTGGGGAAAATCAAATTGAGTCGCTTAATACGATCCTATCAAAACATTCCTGAAATCTCACTTTCCTGGGTGACACAAAATGTAAAAAGCTCCATATCTCGAGAACGTTGCGAGATAGACGAAAAATAACGATTTTTTTGGGGTTGTATGGTGGGGGAATTCAAATTGAGTCGCTTAATACGATCCCATCAAAACATTCCTGAAATCTCACTTTCCTGGGTGACCAAAATGTAAAAAGCTCCATATCTCGAGAACGTTGCGAGATAGACGAAAAATAACGATTTTTTTGGGGTTGTACCGTGGCGGAACTCAAATTGAGACGATTAATACGATCCCATCAAAACATTCCTGAAATCTCACTTTCCTGGGTGACCAAAATGTAAAAAGCTCCATATCTCGAGAACGTTGCGAGATAGACGAAAAATAACGATTTTTTTGGGGTTGTATAGTGGGGGGACTCAACTTGAGTCGCTTAATACGATCCTATCAAAACATTCCTGAAATCTCACTTTCCTGGGTGACACAAAATGTAAAAAGCTCCATATCTCGAGAACGTTGCGAGATCGACGAAAAATAACGATTTTTTTGGGGTTATACCGTGGGGGAACTCAAATTGAGACGCTTAATACGATCCCATCAAAACATTCCTGAAATCTCACTTTCCTGGGTGACCAAAATGTAAAAAGCTCCATATCTCGAGAACGTTGCGAGATAGACGAAAAATAACGATTTTTTTGGAGTTGTACCGTGGGGGAACTCAAATTGAGACGCTTAATACGATCCTATCAAAACATTCCTGAAATCTCACTTTCCTGGGTGACCAAAATGTAAAAAGCTCCATATCTCGAGAACGTTGCGAGATAGACGAAAAATAACGATTTTTTTGGGGTTGTATGGTGGGGGGACTCAAATTGAGTCGCTTAATACGATCCCATCAAAACATTCCTGAAATCTCACTTTCCTGGGTGACACAAAATGTAAAAAGCTCCATATCTCGAGAACGTTGCGAGATAGACGAAAAATAACGATTTTTTTGGGGTTGTATGGTGGGGAACTCAAATTGAGACGCTTAATACGATCCCATCAAAACATTCCTGAAATCTCACTTTCCTGGGTGACACAAAATGTAAAAAGCTCCATATCTCGAGAACGTTGCGAGATAGACGAAAAATAACGATTTTTTTGGGGTTGTACCGTGGGGGAACTCAAATTGAGACGCTTAATACGATCCTATCAAAACATTCCTGAAATCTCACTTTCCTGGGTGACACAAAATGTAAAAAGCTCCATATCTCGAGAACGTTGCGAGATAGACGAAAAATAACGATTTTTTTGGGGTTGTACCGTGGGGGAACTCAAATTGAGTCGCTTAATACGATCCCATCAAAACATTCCTGAAATCTCACTTTCCTGGGTGACCAAAATGTAAAAAGCTCCATATCTCGAGAACGTTGCGAGATAGACGAAAAATAACGATTTTTTTGGGGTTGTATGGTGGGGGAACTCAAACTGAGACGCTTAATACGATCCCATCAAAACATTCCTGAAATCTCACTTTCCTGGGTGACCAAAATGTAAAAAGCTCCATATCTCGAGAACGTTGCGAGATAGACGAAAAATAACGATTTTTTTGGGGTTGTATGGTGGGGGAATTCAATTTGAGACGCTTAATACGATCCCATCAAAACATTCCTGAAATCTCACTTTCCTGGGTGACACAAAATGTAAAAAGCTCCATATCTCGAGAACGTTGCGAGATAGACGAAAAATAACGATTTTTTTGGGGTTATACCGTGGGGGAACTCAAATTGAGACGCTTAATACGATCCCATCAAAACATTCCTGAAATCTCACTTTCCTGGGTGACACAAAATGTAAAAAGCTCCATATCTCGAGAACGTTGCGAGATAGACGAAAAATAACGATTTTTTTGGGGTTGTATGGTGGGGGAACTCAAATTGAGACGCTTAATACGATCCTATCAAAACATTCCTGAAATCTCACTTTCCTGGGTGACCAAAATGTAAAAAGCTCCATATCTCGAGAACGTTGCGAGATAGACGAAAAATAACGATTTTTTTGGTGTTGTATGGTGGGGGGACTCAAATTGAGACGCTTAATACGATCCTATCAAAACATTCCTGAAATCTCACTTTCCTGGGTGACACAAAATGTAAAAAGCTCCATATCTCGAGAACGTTGCGAGATAGACGAAAAATAACGATTTTTTTGGGGTTGTACCGTGGGGGAACATTCCTGAAATCTCACTTTCCTGGGTGACCAAAATGTAAAAAGCTCCATATCTCGAGAACGTTACGAGATAGACGAAAAATAACGATTTTTTTGGGGTTGTATGGTGGGGGGACTCAATTTGAGTCGCTTAATACGATCCCATCAAAACATACCTGAAATCTCACTTTCCTGGGTGACCAAAATGTAAAAAGCTCCATATCTCGAGAACGTTGCGAGATAGACGAAAAATAACGATTTTTTTGGGGTTGTACCGTGGGGGAACTCAAATTGAGACGCTTAATACGATCCCATCAAAACATTCCTGAAATCTCACTTTCCTGGGTGACCAAAATGTAAAAAGCTCCATATCTCGAGAACGTTGCGAGATAGACGAAAAATAACGATTTTTTTGGGGTTGTATGGTGGGGGAACTCAAATTGAGTCGCTTAATACGATCCCATCAAAACATTCCTGAAATCTCACTTTCCTGGGTGACCAAAATGTAAAAAGCTCCATATCTCGAGAACGTTGCGAGATAGACGAAAAATAACGATTTTTTTGGGGTTGTACCGTGGGGGAACTCAAATTGAGACGCTTAATACGATCCCATCAAAACATTCCTGAAATCTCACTTTCCTGGGTGACCAAAATGTAAAAAGCTCCATATCTCGAGAACGTTGCGAGATAGACGAAAAATAACGATTTTTTTGGGGTTGTATGGTGGGGGAACTCAATTTGAGACGCTTAATACGATCCCATCAAAACATTCCTGAAATCTCACTTTCCTGGGTGACCAAAATGTAAAAAGCTCCATATCTCGAGAACGTTGCGAGATAGACGAAAAATAACGATTTTTTTGGGGTTGTATGGTGGGGGGACTCAAATTGAGTCGCTTAATACGATCCCATCAAAACATTCCTGAAATCTCACTTTCCTGGGTGACCAAAATGTAAAAAGCTCCATATCTCGAGAACGTTGCGAGATAGACGAAAAATAACGATTTTTTTGGGGTTGTATGGTGGGGGAACTCAACTTGAGTCGCTTAATACGATCCTATCAAAACATTCCTGAAATCTCACTTTCCTGGGTGACCAAAATGTAAAAAGCTCCATATCTCGAGAACGTTGCGAGATAGACGAAAAATAACGATTTTTTTGGGGTTGTATGGTGGGGGGACTCAACTTGAGTCGCTTAATACGCTCCCATCAAAACATTCCTGAAATCTCACTTTCCTGGGTGACCAAAATGTAAAAAGCTCCATATCTCGAGAACGTTGCGAGATAGACGAAAAATAACGATTTTTTTGGGGTTGTATGGTGGGGGAACTCAATTTGAGACGCTTAATACGATCCCATCAAAACATTCCTGAAATCTCACTTTCCTGGGTGACCAAAATGTAAAAAGCTCCATATCTCGAGAACGTTGCGAGATAGACGAAAAATAACGATTTTTTTGGGGTTGTATGGTGGGGGGACTCAATTTGTGTCGCTTAATACGATCCCATCAAAACATTCCTGAAATCTCACTTTCCTATATCATATCTCGAGAACGTTGCGAGATAGACGAAAAATAACGATTTTTTTGGGGTTGTACCGTGGGGGAACTCAAATTGAGACGCTTATTACGATCCTATCAAAACATTCCTGAAATCTCACTTTCCTGGGTGACACAAAATGTAAAAAGCTCCATATCTCGAGAACGTTGCGAGATAGACGAAAAATAACGATTTTTTTGGGGTTGTATGGTGGGGGGACTCAATTTGAGTCGCTTAATACGATCCTATCAAAACATTCCTGAAATCTCACTTTCCTGGGTGACACAAAATGTAAAAAGCTCCATATCTCGAGAACGTTGCGAGATAGACGAAAAATAACGATTTTTTTGGGGTTGTACCGTGGGGGAACTCAAATTGAGACGCTTAATACGATCCTATCAAAACATTCCTGAAATCTCACTTTCCTGGGTGACACAAAATGTAAAAAGCTCCATATCTCGAGAACGTTGCGAGATAGACGAAAAATAACGATTTTTTTGGGTTGTATGGTGGGGGAAATCAAATTGAGACGCTTAATACGATCCCATCAAAACATTCCTGAAATCTCACTTTCCTGGGTGACACAAAATGTAAAAAGCTCCATATCTCGAGAACGTTGCGAGATAGACGAAAAATAACGATTTTAATACGATCCCATCAAAACATTCCTGAAATCTCACTTTCCTGGGTGACCAAAATGTAAAAAGCTCCATATCTCGAGAACGTTGCGAGATAGACGAAAAATAACGATTTTTTTGGGGTTGTACCGTGGGGGAACTCAAATTGAGACACTTAATACGATCCCATCAAAACATTCCTGAAATCTCACTTTCCTGGGTGACCAAAATGTAAAAAGCTCCATATCTCGAGAACGTTGCGAGATAGACGAAAAATAACGATTTTTTTGGGGTTGTATGGTGGGGGAACTCAATTTGAGTCGCTTAATACGATCCCATCAAAACATTCCTGAAATCTCACTTTCCTGGGTGACCAAAATGTAAAAAGCTCCATATCTCGAGAACGTTGCGAGATAGACGAAAAATAACGATTTTTTTGGGGTTGTACCGTGGGGGAACTCAAATTGAGACGCTTATTACGATCCTATCAAAACATTCCTGAAATCTCACTTTCCTGGGTGACACAAAATGTAGAAAGCTCCATATCTCGAGAACGTTGCGAGATAGACGAAAAATAACGATTTTTTTGGGTTTGTATGGTGGGGGGACTCAATTTGAGTCGCTTAATATGATCCTATCAAAACATTCCTGAAATCTCACTTTCCTGGGTGACACAAAATGTAAAAAGCTCCATATCTCGAGAACGTTGCGAGATAGACGAAAAATAACGATTTTTTTGGGGTTGTACCGTGGGGGAACTCAAATTGAGACGCTTAATACGATCCCATCAAAACATTCCTGAAATCTCACTTTCCTGGGTGACACAAAATGTAAAAAGCTCCATATCTCGAGAACGTTGCGAGATAGACGAAAAATAACGATTTTTTTGGTTTGTATGGTGGGGGGACTCAATTTGAGTCGCTTAATACGATCGGACGTGTCTAAATGCACCCACAGTGTAGTTCGTTTAGGTGGTGTTACACCGCACTTTTGAATAACCAATACACCGCATTTTAAATAATGAGTGGAAATAAATGGAGTAGGTTCGTGTTACACCGCATTTTTTTAGAAATCTCTCAAATCTCTCAATCATTTTTGAGAATGCTTTTTAGTAGCTTTTCAAGTATAAAAACAGTATGAGTAAAAAAATATGCGGTGTTACACCGCATTTTTTAAAAATCTCTCAAGTCATTTAACAGAAAAAAACCTTTTTTTGTAGCTTTAGCTGTAGGCCATCTAGCGCTGTATAGAAAAACAATGAAGGAGCTTTTCGCTATCATTTGGTTACAGAACCAAATTCGCTATGGCCATCTAGAGTTGTATAGAAACATGAAAGAAATAAGAAAATAGCTTTTCACTATAACCAATCAGAAAGATTAAAGTGATGCCAGATAGTAGCTATTTTCTGCTACTTTGTTATTTTTTGAAGAATTTTTTAAAACTCGAAGGAAGTTACTTATACTCGTATCTTCGTAACCTTCTTCTGTGTTTTAAGTAAAAACGAATTTTAAGCCACTCCTTCCTTTAAACAACTCTCCTTCGCTATGCTCTTGATAAATATTTTGCCGATTCAACTTTTTTGTGGAGCTCGGCATAGGCTGACGCTTACACCTTGGTATAACTTTCGTAACTTTGATGTCTTGGGTTTTAATTTTGCTGAAAAGGTAAAAAGTCTATGATTTGCAGTTCCTGCATAAAAGAATATCTAACTTTGAATATGTTTCTTTCTCTCTGTTTTAAAAGCGTTATTGCTGTTTGTCCTATTCTGTGGACAGCCCCGGATCTTAAATTTTTTTAGACGGGGCAAATACTGAAAAATGCCGCCCCTACCAACCTATGTGTATTTTTACTTTTATCATCTTTAAAATTTCATCAGATGTCGAGTAAACTCGCAAAGTAATATAATTATTTGAAAGGTGCGACAGTTCTTCACATTTTGTCCAATCAAAACAATATTTATTGACCACTTTGTTACCTTTAACTCTTACAAAAATATATCGTTGCTAGTCTAACATATATACACTTGCGAGTGAGATAAGCTGCGATATAAGGTTGATCAGTGGAAGAAAAGATTGAAAAAAGTTTAAAAACGGTGCCTTCCATAGTACCGTCGACAGTCGGCTGCACGCGTCGGCTGCACGCGTCTCTGCACGCATCTCTGCACGCATCTCTGCACGCATCTCTGCACGCGCATATCTGCACGCATATCTGCATGCGCATATCTGCATGCGCATATCTGCACGCATATCTGCATGCGCATATCTGCACGCATATCTGCATGCGCATATCTGCATGCGCATATCTGCACGCATATCTGCATGCGCATATCTGCACGCGCATATCTGCATGCATCTCTGCATGCGCATATCTGCATGCGCATATCTGCATGCGCATATCTGCACGCATATCTGCATGCGCATATCTGCACGCACATATCTGCATGCATCTCTGCATGCGCATATCTGCATGCGCATATCTGCATGCACATATCTGCACGCATATCTGCATGCGCATATCTGCACGCGCATATCTGCATGCATCTCTGCATGCGCATATCTGCATGCGCATATCTGCATGTGCATATCTGCACGCATATCTGCATGCGCATATCTGCATGCGCATGCAGATATGCGTGCAGATATGCGCATGCAGATATGCGCATGCAGATATGCGCGTGCAGAGACGCATGCAGATATGCGCGTGCAGATATGCGCATGCAGATATGCGCATGCAGAGATGCATGCAGATATGCGCGTGCAGATATGCGCATGCAGATATGCGTGCAGATATGTGCATGCAGATATGCGCATGCAGATATGCGCATGCAGATATGGCTGCAGATATGCGCATGCAGATATGCGCATGCAGATATGCGCATGCAGAGATGCATGCAGATATGCGCGTGCAGATATGCGCATGCAGATACGCGTGCAGATATGCGCATGCAGATATGCGTGCAGATATGCGCATGCAGATATGCGCATGCAGATATGCGCATGCAGATATGCGTGCAGATATGGGCATGCAGATATGCGCATGCAGATATGCGCATGCAGATATGCGTGCAGATATGCGCATGCAGATATGCGCGTGCAGAGACGCATGCAGATATGCGCGTGCAGATATGCGCATGCAGATATGCGCATGCAGATATGCGCATGCAGAGATGCATGCAAATATGCGCGTGCAGATATGCGCATGCAGATATGCGTGCAGATATGCGCATGCAGATATGCATGCAGATATGCGCGTGCAGATATGCGCATGCAGATATGTGCGTGCAGATATGCGCATGCAGATATGCGTGCAGATATGCGCATGCAGATATGCGCATGCAGATATGCGCGTGCAGAGATGCATGCAGATATGCGCATGCAGATATGCATGCAGATATGCGCGTGCAGATATGAGCATGCAGATATGCGCATGCAGATATGCATGCAGATATGCGCGTGCAGATATGCGCATGCAGATATGCGCGTGCAGATATGCCGCATGCAGATATGCGTGCAGATATGCGCATGCAGATATGCGCATGCAGATATGCGCATGCAGATATGCGCGTGCAGAGATGCATGCAGATATGCGCGTGCAGATATGCGCATGCAGAGATGCATGCAGATATGCGCATGCAGAGATGCATGCAGATATGCGCATGCAGAGATGCGCGTGCAGATATGCGCGTGCAGATATGCGCATGCAGATATGCGTGCAGATATGCGCATGCAGATATGCGCATGCAGATATGCGCATGCAGATATGCGTGCAGATATGCGCATGCAGATATGCGCATGCAGATATGCGCGTGCAGATATGCGCATGCAGATATGCGTGCAGATATGCGCATGCAGATATGCGCATGCAGATATGCATGCAGATATGCGCGTGCAGATATGCGCATGCAGATATGTGCGTGCAGATATGCGCATGCAGATATGCGTGCAGATATGCGCATGCAGATATGCGCATGCAGATATGCGCATGCAGATATGCGTGCAGATATGCGCATGCAGATATGCGCGTGCAGATATGCGCATGCAGATATGCGTGCAGATATGCGCATGCAGATATGCGCATGCAGATATGCGCATGCAGATATGCATGCAGATATGCGCGTGCAGATATGCGCATGCAGATATGTGCGTGCAGATATGCGCATGCAGATATGCGTGCAGATATGCGCATGCAGATATGCGCATGCAGATATGAGCATGCAGATATGCGCATGCAGATATGTGCGTGCAGATATGCGCATGCAGATATGCGTGCAGATATGCGCATGCAGATATGCGCGTGCAGAGATGCATGCAGATATGCGCATGCAGATATGCATGCAGATATGCGCGTGCAGATATGCGCATGCAGATATGCGCGTGCAGATATGCGTGCAGATATGCGCATGCAGATATGCGCATGCAGATATGCGTGCAGATATGCGCATGCAGATATGCGCATGCATATATGCGCATGCAGATATGCGCATGCAGATATGCGTGCAGATATGCGCATGCAGATATGCGCATGCAGATATGCGCATGCAGATATGCGTGCAGATATGCGCATGCAGATATGCGCATGCAGATATGCGTGCAGATATGCGCATGCAGATATGCGCATGCAGATATGCGTGCAGATATGCGCATGCAGATATGCATGCAGATATGCGCGTGCAGATATGCGCATGCAGATATGCGCGTGCAGATATGCGCATGCAGATATGCGTGCAGATATGCGCATGCAGATATGCGCATGCAGATATGCGCATGCAGATATGCGTGCAGATATGCGCATGCAGATATGCGCATGCAGATATGCGCATGCAGATATGCGTGCAGATATGCGCATGCAGATATGCGCATGCAGATATGCGTGCAGATATGCGCATGCAGATATGCGCATGCAGATATGCGTGCAGATATGCGCATGCAGATATGCATGCAGATATGCGCGTGCAGATATGCGCATGCAGATATGCGCATGCAGATATGCGTGCAGATATGCGCATGCAGATATGCGCATGCATATATGCGCATGCATATATGCGCATGCAGATATGCGCATGCAGATATGCGTGCAGATATGCGCATGCAGATATGCGCATGCAGATATGCGCATGCAGATATGCGTGCAGATATGCGCATGCAGATATGCGCATGCAGATATGCGTGCAGATATGCGCATGCAGATATGCGCATGCAGATATGCGTGCAGATATGCGCATGCAGATATGCATGCAGATATGCGCGTGCAGATATGCGCATGCAGATATGCGCGTGCAGATATGCGCATGCAGATATGCGTGCAGATATGCGCATGCAGATATGCGCATGCAGATATGCGCGTGCAGATATGCGCGTGCAGATATGCGCGTGCAGAGATGCATGCAGATATGCGCATGCAGATATGCGCGTGCAGATATGCGCATGCAGATATGCTTGCAGATATGCGCATGCAGAGATGCATGCAGATATGCATGCAGATATGCGCATGCAGAGATGCGCGTGCAGATATGCGCGTGCAGATATGCGCATGCAGATATGCGTGCAGATATGCGCATGCAGATATGCGCATGCAGATATGCGCATGCAGATATGCGTGCAGATATCAGCATGCAGATATGCGCATGCAGATATGCATGCAGATATGCGCGTGCAGATATGCGCATGCAGATATGTGCGTGCAGATATGCGCATGCAGATATGCGCGTGCAAAGATGCATGCAGATATGCGCGTGCAGATATGCGCATGCAGAGATGCATGCAGATATGCGCATGCAGAGATGCGCGTGCAGATATGCGCGTGCAGATATGCGCATGCAGATATGCGTGCAGATATGCGCATGCAGATATGCGCATGCAGATATGCGCGTGCAGATATGCGCATGCAGATATGCGCATGCAGATATGCGCATGCAGATATGCGCATGCAGAGATGCATGCAGATATGCGCGTGCAGATATGCGCATGCAGATATGCGTGCAGATATGCGCATGCAGATATGCGCATGCAGATATGCATGCAGATATGCGCGTGCAGATATGCGCATGCAGATATGCGTGCAGATATGCGCATGCAGAGATGCATGCAGATATGCGCGTGCAGATATGCGCATGCAGATATGCGCATGCAGATATGCGCATGCAGATATGCGTGCAGATATGAGCATGCAGATATGCATGCAGATATGCGCGTGCAGATATGCGCATGCAGATATGCGCGTGCAGATATGCGCATGCAGATATGCGTGCAGATATGCGTGCAGATATGCGCATCTAGATATGCGCATGCAGATATGCGCGTGCAGATATGCGCGTGCAGATATGCGCGTGCAGAGATGCATGCAGATATGCGCATGCAGATATGCGCGTGCAGATATGCGCATGCAGATATGCGTGCAGATATGCGCATGCAGATATGCGTGCAGATATGCGCATGCAAATATGCGCATGCAGATATGCGCATGCAGATATGCGCATGCAGATATGCGCATGCAGATATGCGCATGCAGAGATGCATGCAGATATGCGCGTGCAGATATGCGCATGCAGATATGCGTGCAGATATGCGCATGCAGAGATGCATGCAGATATGCGCATGCAGATATGCGCATGCAGATATGCGCATGCAGAGATGCATGCAGATATGCGCGTGCAGATATGCGCATGCAGATAAGTGTGCAGATATGCGCGTGCAGATATGCGCATGCAGATATGCGCATGCAATTATGCGCATGCAGATATGCGCGTGCAGATATGCGCATGCAGATATGCGTGCAGATATGCGCATGCAGATATGCGCATGCAGAGATGCATGCAGATATGCGCGTGCAGATATGCGCATGCAGATATGCGTGCAGATATGCGCATGCAGATATGCGTGCAGATATGCGCATGCAGATATGCGCATGCAGATATGCGCATGCAGAGATGCATGCAGATATGCGCTTGCAGATATGCGCATGCAGATATGCGTTTAGATATGCGCATGCAGATATGCGCATGCAGAGATGCATGCAGATATGCGCGTGCAGATATGCGCATGCAGATATGCGTGCAGATATGCGCATGCAGATATGCGCATGCAGATATGCGTGCAGATATGCGCATGCAGATATGCGTGCAGATATGCGCATGCAGATATGCGCATGCAGATATGCGTTTAGATATGCGCATGCAGATATGCGCATGCAGAGATGCATGCAGATATGCGCGTGCAGATATGCGCATGCAGATATGTGTGCAGATATGCGCATGCAGATATGCGCAAGCAGATATGCGTGCAGATATGCGCATGCAGATATGCGTGCAGATATGCGCATGCAGATATGCGCATGCAGATATGCGCATGCAGATATGCGCATGCAGATATGCGCATGCAGATATGCGTGCAGATATGCGCATGCAGATATGCGCATGCAGATATGCGCATGCAGAGATGCATGCAGATATGCGCATGCAGATATGCGTGCAGATATGTGCATGCAGATATGCGCATGCAGATATGCGCATGCAGATATGTGTGCAGATATGCGCATGCAGATATGCGCAAGCAGATATGCGTGCAGATATGCGCATGCAGATATGCGTGCAGATATGCGCATGCAGATATGCGCATGCAGATATGCGCATGCAGATATGCGCATGCAGATATGCGCATGCAGATATGCGTGCAGATATGCGCATGCAGATATGCGCATGCAGATATGCGCATGCAGAGATGCATGCAGATATGCGCGTGCAGATATGCGCATGCAGATATGCGTGCAGATATGCGCATGCAGATATGCGCATGCAGATATGCGTGCAGATATGCGCATGCAGATATGCGTGCAGATATGCGCTTGCAGATATGCGCATGCAGATATGCGTTTAGATATGCGCATGCAGATATGCGCATGCAGAGATGCATGCAGATATGCGCGTGCAGATATGCGCATGCAGATATGTGTGCAGATATGCGCATGCAGATATGCGCAAGCAGATATGCGTGCAGATATGCGCATGCAGATATGCGTGCAGATATGCGCATGCAGATATGCGCATGCAGATATGCGCATGCAGATATGCGCATGCAGATATGCGCATGCAGATATGCGTGCAGATATGCGCATGCAGATATGCGTGCAGATATGTGCATGCAGATATGCGCATGCAGATATGCGTGCAGATATGCGCATGCAGATATGCGCATGCAGATATGCGCATGCAGAGATGCATGCAGATATGCGCGTGCAGATATGCGCATGCAGATATGCGTGCAGATATGCGCATGCAGATATGCGCATGCAGAGATGCATGCAGATATGCGCGTGCAGATATGCGCATGCAGATATGCGTGCAGATATGCGTGCAGATATGCACATGCAGATATGCGTGCAGATATGCGCATGCAGATATGCGCATGCAGATATGCGTGCAGATATGCGCGTGCAGAGATGCATGCAGAGATGCGTGCAGAGATGCGTGCAGAGATGCGTGCAGCGACGCGTGCAGCGACGCGTGCAGCGACGCGTGCAGCGACGCGTGCAGAGACGCGTGCAGAGATGCGTGCAGAGATGCGTGCAGAGATGCGTGCAGAGACGCGTGCAGCCGACGCGTGCAGCCGACTGTCGACGGTACTATGGAAGGCACCGTTTTTAAACTTTTTTCAATCTTTTCTTCCACTGATCAACCTTATATCGCAGCTTATCTCACTCGCAAGTGTATATATGTTAGACTAGCAACGATATATTTTTGTAAGAGTTAAAGGTAACAAAGTGGTCAATAAATATTGTTTTGATTGGACAAAATGTGAAGAACTGTCGCACCTTTCAAATAATTATATTACTTTGCGAGTTTACTCGACATCTGATGAAATTTTAAAGATGATAAAAGTAAAAATACACATAGGTTGGTAGGGGCGGCATTTTTCAGTATTTGCCCCGTCTAAAAAAATTTAAGATCCGGGGCTGTCCACAGAATAGGACAAACAGCAATAACGCTTTTAAAACAGAGAGAAAGAAACATATTCAAAGTTAGATATTCTTTTATGCAGGAACTGCAAATCATAGACTTTTTACCTTTTCAGCAAAATTAAAACCCAAGACATCAAAGTTACGAAAGTTATACCAAGGTGTAAGCGTCAGCCTATGCCGAGCTCCGCAAAAAAGTTGAATCGGCAAAATATTTATCAAGAGCATAGCTGTTTGAGAATGTATCTAATTTTATATAGCAGCATACAAATTATTTGCATTTAAATTTAATTATTATTTGGTGTTCGCATTTGACAAACCTAACATACGTTACCCTATTGTTTTTCTATATTTTGTCTACTGTAAATTAATTGTCATATGATGTAATCGGTAGCTAGTTGTAATTTGCTCAGAGTCCTTACTCTCTAGCTGTAATTTGCTCTTGATTCTTACTCTCTAGCTGTAATTCGCTCAGAGTTCTTACTCTCTAGCTGTAAATTAAATTTATTTCGTTTCTCTTTGTCTTGTTATTCGTACTAAAAGTGTTATACACAGCTGTTGATCATTCCATGTAATTAATTTTCACGGTCACTTGCTGTTGGACCACACTCGAGGTAACACACAATAAATTTGTATCCAGTTTTAAATATCGTTGTTTTTTTCTTTTTTTGGTTACACTGCTTGCTAGTTGGTGCACCATTTTTGTCGTCGTGGGAAAAACCAAACCAAGAGTGCAAATTCAAAACTTTTTTCGATTCGTTATCATACATTTTTTGGTCCGTGTCTCGCCGGATGCATTCGATATAAAATACAGTCCACCATTGGAATTAAATCGAGACAATAATTAATCGGGTTTTTAATATTTTGTCGACACGAGTGTGAGCAGCTAGCATCAATATCGCTAGCCATAGTGGTCTTAGGAGCACCCCACATTGAAATTCGGTAACTGAGATTATTCGGTTGATCGCGGCAAAAAGTTTAGGGCTTCTCAAATCGAGTGTTTCGTCGGGTTGAGAAACTTAATTTAAAATGGCTCAAGCGCTTTCACTAGCGGCTCTTCGCGCCACACGTGGCCATCTTAAAGGCTCTTTGACGAGACTTTCGTCGTTCGCAGAGTCCATTGATGGCAGAACCTCAATGTGCGATTTAGAGGTGAGGTTGAGCAAAGCAATTAGTGCTTGGGATGAGTTCAATATAACTCAAAAGCAAATGTATGAGCTTGACGGTGTGGAAGGCTATATGGACCCGCTTCCAGAGTACGAGGACTTCGAGGGTAAATTTTTGGTGGTGCACGCTACCTTATTGACGGCTATAAAAGAGCGGGAAAAACTCGAGCGAAGCCAAGACGTTGTCGGTCTCCTTGCTGACCAGCAAAAATTAATTCTCGAATCGCTTAATAATTCGCGTAGTACAGATTCAAGAGATTTCTTTTTGCCTAAAATCCACATCGAACCGTTTTCCGGGGAGTACCACCAGTGGCCATCGTTTAGGGACATGTTTGAAAGTGCGGTTCATAGCAAACAGAATCTCACGCCGATTCAAAAATTTCTGTTTTTAAAATCGTGCTTGCGTAGCACCGCGTTAGGTCTTCTTAGCCATTTACCTTTAACAAATTCGACGTACGAAGACGCGTGGGCTCGGTTGGTAAAACGGTATGATAGGCCACGCCACATTATAAACGGTTACATCAAATCGTTCATGGACTTACCGTCGTCCAACCAGTGTAACGTCGAACAGTTACGGAAAATATCGAACGGTGCGGATGAAATTGTGAGGGGTTTGACTGCGGTAAATTCGCTCAGTCGAGATCCGTGGATAATTTACCTTTTGCTCAACAAACTAGACCCCGAATCGCGGAAAGCATGGTCCGAAGACAGTAGCACGGTAGATAATCCTACTATTGACGAGTTCCTAGATTTCTTGGAACGTCGATGTGATGCACTCGAGAGTGCACATTCTAGTTCGCGTGAAACTGTTAGGCCAAAGAGTTCGGGAGTAAAGAGCATGCACACAACATCGGCTTCATCGTGTGCCAAATGCAACGCTTCGCATCTGCTACCGCAGTGCCCAGACTTTTTGGGGATGACGGTTACTGCTCGAAGGGATTTCGTTAAATCCAACAAAAATTGTTTCAACTGCTTGCGGTCAGGTCATTCGTCGAATCGATGCCAGTCCAAATTTCGGTGTTCGGTATGCAAATCGCGTCACCATACCTTGGTGCACGACCCTTCGGTTTTCATAATTCGTAATGAAAATGTGCCAGCCAACACAACTCTTAACAGTTCGTTGAATCGAGTACCTATTCGGGAGTTTGTTCCTCAGAATACTTCGTCGGCTTCGACTTCAAATTCATTCGTGCTTAATAACCATTCGCTTAACACAGCTCATCGAATTCCACACACTTTGCTACCGACAGCTATAGGAAAGGTACAGGACGCTCATGGTGCGTATCAGGAAGTTCGAATCCTCATCGACTCAGGCTCGCAGGTTTCTTTCGTTACGGAGTCATGTGCCCAACGCCTGGGACTCAAACGAAGAAACGCTCGCATACCCATTAGCGGTATTGGATCTACCAGTGCGGGTAAATCCAGAGGCCTAATATCACTGGTAATTACGTCACGGTGTGATAAATTTAGTATCCCAGTTGATACTTACATCCTATCGAATGTGACTTCCAAGTTGCCTACGATCTCGTTTAGCGTTGAGGATTGGGAACACTTACACCAGTTGAACTTGGCTGATCCATCATTTAATAAATCACATCCTGTCGATATTTTGTTAGGCGCTGACAAAGCGTGGAATGTTTTAATCGAGGGAATTGTACAAAGCCAGCAAGGCCACCCCATTGCACACAATACAATCTTCGGTTGGGTGTTGGCCGGTCAGTTACCATCGTTGAAGAAGGCTAGCATTGTATCACATCATGCGGAGCTAGATGTGGACGCCATTTTACAAGCGTTTTGGACAATTGAAGAAGTCGATCCAAAGTTAATAACCTCCAAAGAAGACCAGGAGATTGAAGAACATTTTTTACGCACTCATCGCCGCGATGCTAATGGCAAGTATATTGTTGATCTTCCGTTCAAATCTCAAACCCAATTCGGGAATTCGTTTAATGGAGCTTTTTCGAGACTTAAATCCATGGAAAGGAAGTTTTCCAACGACAAAAGCTTTTATGAAAGCTACAACAACTTTTTGAAAGAATATTTGGCCTTAGGTCACATGACAAAGGTCCCCAGTGTGGACATCAACAAGCCAAATGTTTTTTATCTGCCTCACCATGCGGTGTTGAAACCGGACAGCACCAGCACTAAACTTCGGGTCGTTTTTGATGGGTCGTCCAAGGACTCGTACGGTCAGTGCCTTAATGACTCTTTGATGATAGGTCCACCCATTCAGAGGAATCTTTTCGCTGTTTGTCTTCGTTTTCGACGACATCAATTCGTTTTTACCGCAGACATCGTTAAAATGTTTCGCCAAATTTGGGTGTCGGATAAGGATTCCGATTTTCAACGTATCGTTTGGCGAGAGTCTCCGACGGAACCTTTAGAACACTTTCGTTTGCGCACTGTGACCTACGGAACGTCCTGTGCACCTTTTCTTTCGGTTCGGGTTCTTGAGCAGCTTGCTAGAGACTATGAAAACGAGTTTCCTGTCGCTTCGGAAATAGTGTTAAACGATTTCTACGTTGATGACGTGGTTTCGGGCGGTGACACCTTGGATGAAGCGTTATATAAACAGTCGAACTTAATCGACCTTGTGTCAAAAGGCGGTATGCAATTAAGCAAGTGGCAAAGTAATTCGGTTAAACTTATCCCAAATAGCGACATTAGCGGTGAATCCAATGTGCTAATCGATACCGACGCGGATTCGTGGATAAAAGTGCTCGGGCTTTATTGGAACTCAAAGTGCGATGTCTTTAGCTTTCGGTTAAACTGTGTGCCTACCGAATCGGTCACAAAAAGACAAATCCTTCGTGACGTTGCACGTATTTTCGATCCACTCGGGTTTCTTTGTCCTTCGGTCGTTTTATTGAAAATTCTCCTCCAAGAACTTTGGCATCGGAATTTGGAGTGGGACCAACAAGTCCCAAATGCAATCGCTATGCAATGGAATCGGTATCGAAGTGAACTATCGAATTTGACAAACATTCAAATACCTAGACCCATCGGGTTATCACGCGATTCGTTTCAAATACATGGGTTTTCGGATGCATCGAGTGCTGCCTATGCTGCGGTGATTTATTCGCGCTTTCGTCGTGTCGATGGTAGCTTCGAAACCAACATAATTGCGGCTAAATCTCGTGTTGCCCCTTTAAAACAACTCAGTATTCCCCGCTTAGAGCTCTGCGGCGCTCTTCTGTTGGCCAGACTACTCGTTGCAGTACAACAGGCCTTAAACGTAACATTCGCTGATGTATACGCGTGGTGTGATTCAAGGGTCGTCCTTTCGTGGTTGGCCGCTCCTGCACGTAAGTGGAACATTTTCGTCGGTAATCGCACAGCTGAAATTTTACAGGCCATTCCAATGTCCAGATGGTTTCATGTTCGATCTGCGAGCAATCCAGCCGATTGCGCTTCACGTGGCATTTTACCTGCACAGCTGTTGCAGCACCTGCTTTGGTGGACAGGTCCCCAATGGCTTCGAGACGAACGTGAGAAGTGGCCGATTGTTGTCGAGTTTGACGACGATCCTAGGTGCATGACCGAAGCCAAAATCCAACCTGCAAACTCGTTACACACTGTGAGTGAGGAACATCCATTCGATATACTCTCCACCCGAATCTCATCATGGAACGTTTTGGTAAGAACTGTTGTCCAAATAAATCGCGCTATCGCCATCTGCAAGGGAAAGAAACATTCCTCAATTCTGTTCAAACCAGATGAGATGTTTGAAGCAAAAAATCGGATCATCAGATGGCTACAGGATAAATTCTTTGGTGATGACATTAAGTCCTACAAACGCCGTGGGTTTTTTCCGAACAACTGCAAATTAATCAATCTTACTCCATTTCTAGATAGCGACAACATTCTTCGAGTTGGAGGCAGAATTCAAAACGCTGATATTTCGTTCAATGTAAAACACCCCATCATTCTACCCAAGGAACATGCTATCACCAAACTTATCCTTCGCGACGCACACGTTCGGTTCGTACACCCGGGTGTTTCTACTCTATTCGCGCTCGTGAGACAAGAGTTTTGGATTATTGGCTGCCGGAATGTCATAAGACAAATAACTCATAATTGTGTAGACTGCTTTTTCCAAAGAACTCAAACTAATAAGCAACTAATGGGAAATCTTCCACCTCAAAGAATTCGACCTTGTAGACCATTTACGCATTGTGGTTGTGATTATGCCGGGCCTATATCCTTAAAAGTGAAATCGGGACGAAAATCAACCGTTTCTAAGGGCTATATATCCCTCTTTGTGTGTTTTGTAACAAAGGCTATACATTTAGAACTTGTGAGTGATTTAACCACCGACGCGTTCCTTGCTGCCTTTCGTCGTTTCGTCGCGCGCCGTGGAAAACCGTCGCATATGTATTCTGACAATGGCACAAACTTCGTGGGAGGTGCTCGGTTACTTTCAGAAATGCATGAACTCGTTCTATCTGAGCAACATAATTCGATAATCGCCGAATCGTTAGCCCGAGATGGCATATCGTGGCACTTTAACCCGCCTGCGGCACCACACTTCGGCGGTCTGTGGGAGGCAGGCGTTAAGTCTGTGAAGCGACATCTTCACCGGGTACTAGGACCAGATGTTCTTACCTTCGAGCAATTCTATACGCTATTAACGCAAATCGAAGCTGTGCTCAATTCGCGACCTTTATGCGCCATCTCTGATTCCGACTTAGATCCACTAACGCCTGCTCATTTCTTTCTAGGTGAGTCATATGCTGCGATCCCAGAGCCGTCACTGCTGGATATACCAATCAATCGACTATCCAGCTGGCAATCCCTACAGGCGAAAATACAAGGGTACTGGAAGCGCTGGCAAACGGAATACTTGACATCACTGCAGAATCGTCCCAAATGGCAACAGAAAGAAGCAAATATCAAGGTCGATGATCTCGTCGTCATCAAAACAGCAAATCTACTGCCTGGAAAATGGTTTATGGGCAGAGTCATCCAGACCCATCCTGGCGAAGATGGTATAGTTCGTGTCGTCACACTTAAAACGGCTAATGGAAATCTTGTTCGACCAATTCACAAGTTAGCCATCCTACCCAGCTGCTGAAACGTTGTTCAGGGGCGGGGGAATGTTTGAGAATGTATCTAATTTTATATAGCAGCATACAAATTATTTGCATTTAAATTTAATTATTATTTGGTGTTCGCATTTGACAAACCTAACATACGTTACCCTATTGTTTTTCTATATTTTGTCTACTGTAAATTAATTGTCATATGATGTAATCGGTAGCTAGTTGTAATTTGCTCAGAGTCCTTACTCTCTAGCTGTAATTTGCTCTTGATTCTTACTCTCTAGCTGTAATTCGCTCAGAGTTCTTACTCTCTAGCTGTAAATTAAATTTATTTCGTTTCTCTTTGTCTTGTTATTCGTACTAAAAGTGTTATACACAGCTGTTGATCATTCCATGTAATTAATTTTCACGGTCACTTGCTGTTGGACCACACTCGAGGTAACACACAATAAATTTGTATCCAGTTTTAAATATCGTTGTTTTTTTCTTTTTTTGGTTACACTGCTTGCTAGTTGGTGCACCATTTTTGTCGTCGTGGGAAAAACCAAACCAAGAGTGCAAATTCAAAACTTTTTTCGATTCGTTATCATACAATAGCGAAGGAGAGTTGTTTAAAGGAAGGAGTGGCTTAAAATTCGTTTTTACTTAAAACACAGAAGAAGGTTACGAAGATACGAGTATAAGTAACTTCCTTCGAGTTTTAAAAAATTCTTCAAAAAATAACAAAGTAGCAGAAAATAGCTACTATCTGGCATCACTTTAATCTTTCTGATTGGTTATAGTGAAAAGCTATTTTCTTATTTCTTTCATGTTTCTATACAAATCTAGATGGCCATAGCGAATTTGGTTCTGTAACCAAATGATAGCGAAAAGCTCCTTCATTGTTTTTCTATACAGCGCTAGATGGCCTACAGCTAAAGCTACAAAAAAGGATTTTTTTCTGTTAAATGACTTGAGAAATTTTTTAAAAATGCGGTGTAACACCGCATATTTTTTGACTCATAATGTTTTTATACTTGAAAAGTTACTAAAAAGCATTCGTTTCTGTCAAATGATTTGAGATATTTCTAAAAAAATGCGGTGTAACACGAACCTACTCCATTTATTTCCACTCATCATTTAAAATGCGGTGTAGTGGTTATTCAAAAGTGCGGTGTAACACCACCTAAACGAACTACACCGTGGGTGCATTTAGACACGTCCAATACGATCCTATCAAAACATTCCTGAAATCTCACTTTCCTGGGTGAAACAAAATGTAAAAAGCTCCATATCTCGAGAACGTTGCGAGATAGACGAAAAATAACGATTTTTTTGGGGTTGTATGGTGGGGGAACTCAAATTGAGACGCTTAATACGATCCCATCAAAACATTCCTGAAATCTCACTTTCCTGGGTGACACAAAATGTAAAAAGCTCCATATCTCGAGAACGTTGCGAGATAGACGAAAAATAACGATTTTTTTGGGGTTATGGTGGGGGGACTCAATTTGAGTCGCTTAATACGATCCTATCAAAACATTCCTGAAATCTCACTTTCCTGGGTGACACAAAATGTAAAAAGCTCCATATCTCGAGAACGTTGCGAGATAGACGAAAAATAACGATTTTTTTTGGGGTTGTACCGTGGGGGAACTCAAATTGAGACGCTTAATACGATCCTATCAAAACATTCCTGAAATCTCACTTTCCTCGGTGACCAAAATGTAAAAAGCTCCAAATCTCGAGAACGTTGCGAGATAGACGAAAAATAACGATTTTTTTTGGTGTTGTACCGTGGGGGAACTCAAATTGAGACGCTTAATACGATCCTATCAAAACATTCCTGAAATCTCACTTTCCTGGGTGACCAAAATGTAAAAAGCTCCATATCTCGAGAACGTTGCGAGATAGACGAAAAGTAACGATTTTTTTGGGGTTGTATGGTGGGGGAACTCAAATTGAGACGCTTAATACGATCCCATCAAAACATTCCTGAAATCTCACTTTCCTGGGTGACCAAAATGTAAAAAGCTCCATATCTCGAGAACGTTGCGAGATAGACGAAAAATAACGATTTTTTTGGGGTTGTATGGTGGGGGAACGCAAATTGAGACGCTTAATACGATCCTATCAAAACATTCCTGAAATCTCACTTTCCTGGGTGACCAAAATGTAAAAAGCTCCATATCTCGAGAACGTTGCGAGATAGACGAAAAATAACGATTTTTTTGGGGTTGTACAGTGGGGAAACTCAAATTGAGACGCTTAATACGATCCCATCAAAACATTCCTGAAATCTCACTTTCCTGGGTGACCAAAATGTAAAAAGCTCCATATCTCGAGAACGTTGCGAGATAGACGAAAACTAACGATTTTTTTGGGGTTGTACCGTGGGGGAACTCAATTTGAGTCGCTTAATACGATCCTATCAAAACATTCCTGAAATCTCACTTTCCTGGGTGACCAAAATGTAAAAAGCTCCATATCTCGAGAACGTTGCGAGATAGACGAAAAATAACGATTTTTTTTGGGGTTGTATGGTGGGGGAACTCAATTTGAGTCGCTTAATACGATCCTATCAAAACATTCCTGAAATCTCACTTTCCTGGGTGACACAAAATGTAAAAAGCTCCATATCTCGAGAACGTTGCGAGATAGACGAAAAATAACGATTTTTTTGGGGTTGTACCGTGGGGGAACTCAAATTGAGACGCTTAATACGATCCTATCAAAACATTCCTGAAATCTCACTTTCCTGGGTGACCAAAATGTAAAAAGCTCCATATCTCGAGAACGTTGCGAGATAGACGAAAAATAACGATTTTTTTGGGGTTGTATGGTGGGGCAACTCAAATTGAGTCGCTTAATACGATCCTATCAAAACATTCCTGAAATCTCACTTTCCTGGGTGACCAAAATGTAAAAAGCTCCATATCTCGAGAACGTTGCGAGATAGACGAAAAATAACGATTTTTTTGGGGTTGTACAGTGGGGAAACTCAAATTGAGACGCTTAATACGATCCCATCAAAACATTCCTGAAATCTCACTTTCCTGGGTGACCAAAATGTAAAAAGCTCCATATCTCGAGAACGTTGCGAGATAGACGAAAAATAACGATTTTTTTGGGGTTGTATAGTGGGGGAACTCAAATTGAGACGCTTAATACGATCCTATCAAAACATTCCTGAAATCTCACTTTCCTGGGTGACACAAAATGTAAAAAGCTCCATATCTCGAGAACGTTGCGAGATAGACGAAAAATAACGATTTTTTTGGGGTTGTACCGTGGGGGAACTCAAATTGAGACGCTTAATACGATCCTATCAAAACATTCCTGAAATCTCACTTTCCTGGGTGACCAAAATGTAAAAAGCTCCATATCTCGAGAACGTTGCGAGATAGACGAAAAATAACGATTTTTTTGGGGTTGTATGGTGGGGGAACTCAAATTGAGACGCTTAATACGATCCTATCAAAACATTCCTGAAATCTCACTTTCCTGGGTGACACAAAATGTTAAAAGCTCCATATCTCGAGAACGTTGCGAGATAGACGAAAAATAACGATTTTTTTGGGGTTGTACCGTGGGGGAACTCAAATTGAGACGCTTAATACGATCCTATCAAAACATTCCTGAAATCTCACTTTCCTGGGTGACCAAAATGTAAAAAGCTCCATATCTCGAGAACGTTGCGAGATAGACGAAAAATAACGATTTTTTTGGTTTTGTATGGTGGGGGAACTCAAATTGAGACGCTTAATACGATCCCATCAAAACATTCCTGAAATCTCACTTTCCTGGGTGACACAAAATGTAAAAAGCTCCATATCTCGAGAACGTTGCGAGATAGACGAAAAATAACGATTTTTTTGGGGTTATATGGTGGGGGGGACTCAATTTGAGTCGCTTAATACGATCCTATCAAAACATTCCTGAAATCTCACTTTCCTGGGTGACACAAAATGTAAAAAGCTCCATATCTCGAGAACGTTGCGAGATAGACGAAAAATAACGATTTTTTTTGGGGTTTTGGGGGAACTCAAATTGAGACGCTTAATACGATCCTATCAAAACATTCCTGAAATCTCACTTTCCTGGGTGACCAAAATGTAAAAAGCTCCATATCTCGAGAACGTTGCGAGATAGACGAAAAATAACGATTTTTTTGGAGTTGTATGGTGGGGGAAATCAAATTGAGACGCTTAATACGATCCCATCAAAACATTCCTGAAATCTCACTTTCCTGGGTGACACAAATGTAAAAAGTTCCATATCTCGAGAACGTTGCGAGATAGACGAAAAATAACGATTTTTTTGGGGTTGTACCGTGGGGGAACTCAAATTGAGACGCTTAATACGATCCCATCAAAACATTCCTGAAATCTCACTTTCCTGGGTGACCAAAATGTAAAAAGCTCCATATCTCGAGAACGTTGCGAGATAGACGAAAAATAACGATTTTTTTGGGGTTGTACCGTGGGGGAACTCAAATTGAGACGCTTAATACGATCCCATCAAAACATTCCTGAAATCTCACTTTCCTGGGTGACCAAAATGTAAAAAGCTCCATATCTCGAGAACGTTGCGAGATAGACGAAAAATAACGATTTTTTTGGGGTTGTATGGTGGGGGAACTCAAATTGAGACGCTTAATACGATCCTATCAAAACATTCCTGAAATCTCACTTTCCTGGGTGACACAAAATGTAAAAAGCTCCATATCGTTGCGAGATAGACGAAAAATAACGATTTTTTTGGGGTTGTATGGTGGGGGAACTCAAATTGAGACGCTTAATACGATCCCATCAAAACATTCCTGAAATCTCACTTTCCTGGGTGACCAAAATGTAAAAAGCTCCATATCTCGAGAACGTTGCGAGATAGACGAAAAATAACGATTTTTTTGGGGTTGTACCGTGGGGGAACTCAAATTGAGACGCTTAATACGATCCCATCAAAACATTCCTGAAATCTCACTTTCCTGGGTGACCAAAATGTAAAAAGCTCCATATCTCGAGAACGTTGCGAGATAGACGAAAAATAACGATTTTTTTGGGGTTGTACCGTGGGGGAACTCAAATTGAGATGCTTAATACGATCCCATCAAAACATTCCTGAAATCTCACTTTCCTGGGTGACCAAAATGTAAAAAGCTCCATATCTCGAGAACGTTGCGAGATAGACGAAAAATAACGATTTTTTTGGAGTTGTATGGTGGGGGAACTCAAATTGAGACGCTTAATACGATCCCATCAAAACATTCCTGAAATCTCACTTTCCTGGGTGACCAAAATGTAAAAAGCTCCATATCTCGAGAACGTTGCGAGATAGACGAAAAATAACGATTTTTTTGGGGTTGTACCGTGGGGGAACTCAAATTGAGATGCTTAATACGATCCCATCAAAACATTCCTGAAATCTCACTTTCCTGGGTGACCAAAATGTAAAAAGCTCCATATCTCGAGAACGTTGCGAGATAGACGAAAAATAACGATTTTTTTGGGGTTGTATGGTGGGGGAACTCAAATTGAGACGCTTAATACGATCCCATCAAAACATTCCTGAAATCTCACTTTCCTGGGTGACCAAAATGTAAAAAGCTCCATATCTCGAGAACGTTGCGAGATAGACGAAAAATAACGATTTTTTTGGGGTTGTATGGTGGGGGAACTCAAATTGAGACGCTTAATACGATCCCATCAAAACATTCCTGAAATCTCACTTTCCTGGGTGACCAAAATGTAAAAAGCTCCATATCTCGAGAACGTTGCGAGATAGTCGAAAAAAAACGATTTTTTTGAGGTTGTATGGTGGGGGAACTCAAATTGAGACGCTTAATACGATCCCATCAAAACATTCCTGAAATCTCACTTTCCTGGGTGACCAAAATGTAAAAAGCTCCATATCTCGAGAACGTTGCGAGATAGACGAAAAATAACGATTTTTTTGGGGTTGTATGGTGGGGGAACTCAAATTGAGACGCTTAATACGATCCCATCAAAACATTCCTGAAATCTCACTTTCCTGGGTGACCAAAATGTAAAAAGCTCCATATCTCGAGAACGTTGCGAGATAGACGAAAAATAACGATTTTTTTGGGGTTGTATGGTGGGGGAACTCAAATTGAGACGCTTAATACGATCCCATCAAAACATTCCTGAAATCTCACTTTCCTGGGTGACCAAAATGTAAAAAGCTCCATATCTCGAGAACGTTGCGAGATAGACGAAAAATAACGATTTTTTTGGGGTTGTACCGTGGGGGAACTCAAATTGAGACGCTTAATACGATCCCATCAAAACATTCCTGAAATCTCACTTTCCTGGGTGACCAAAATGTAAAAAGCTCCATATCTCGAGAACGTTGCGAGATAGACGAAAAATAACGATTTTTTTGAGGTTGTATGGTGGGGGAACTCAAATTGAGACGCTTAATACGATCCTATCAAAACATTCCTGAAATCTCACTTTCCTGGGTGACACAAAATGTAAAAAGCTCCATATCGTTGCGAGATAGACGAAAAATAACGATTTTTTTGGGGTTGTATGGTGGGGGAACTCA
>CATKHO010000008.1:0-36035 GCA_949752695.1 Melanostoma scalare
TTCATCCAACCTAGACTCACAACAGGTATCACTACGCTTGTGTTGGTTTCGATTCAGACAAATTTACTGCCTCAATTCCGTGGTTTTGTGGAGACCATTGCCGGTCTTTGGAAGACATGGACAAGAATATCTCCGAGGTAAGGCCTGATGATTTTAATTCTCTTAGTGAAGAAGTAGACAATCTTGTTGAAGCTGCAGCAACCGCTCAAGCATTGGTTTCACAGAAAGACGAGGAGCTTTCTGCCCTTCGAAAGGAGATGGAAGCCTTGAAGTTAAAATTGACTGAGGTACCATCACTCCCAGTTCAAAAATTCGTCGATCCTCCAAAGATGTCTTATTCCGATATCGTTAAAGAACGTTTGCAGAGAATTAAAAAAATTCAAGAAAATCACCATTTGTTATTAGAATCTCTAGTACAATCAAATAACACTTCGCCATCTTTAAAGAAGTCCGAAAATACACAACAACCTCCTATTGAACCAAATCCTTCGACTCCAAATAGGATCTCAGTTCCAGATTCTGATATGGCCACGTTGTTGACAATTTTAAATCGGAATAATGTGCAGGAACTGCCCATTTTTTCCGGTGCCGACAAACGGGAGTGGCCATATTTTGAAGAAGTTTATAAATCAACCACTATGGAAGGACGTTTTACTGGCAAGGAAAATGTATCTCGGCTTCGTAAGGCCCTAAAAGGTGAGGCGTATCAACTTGTCAGCGATAGATTGAAATACTCTTCGGATGCGGATGCAATAATGGATTCTTTACGAGCAATTTTCGGACGCCATGATGTGCTAGTGCGAGACCTTACAGATGATTTGATGAACCTTCCTCGTCTTACATCCAAATGCGACCCAAGGGTGCGGGTTTGGGCAGTCAAACTTAATGGTTTTGTGGCTGATCTTAAATCTATGGGAAGAGATGAAGATTTGAACAACGGGTATGTCTTAAGTTGTCTAGCTTGTAAATTAGGTCCTTGTTTGTATCTAGATTGGGTGAAACAAAAATCTAAGCATCATCGAGCCAATCTTCAAAATCTTGCAACATTTTTGATGGAGAAAGTTGTGGACCTTCCTCCTGATCTAAAGAATATTGAACCGACTGATTCTAGAAAATCTAACAGCATTTCTAAGTCTGGACGTATTTTGACACACAATCCATCACCATTAGCAGCGACTCCTTCAGTGAATTGTGCATTTTGCAGTCGAAATCATATCCTAAGCCAGTGTACAGATTTTAAGAATCTGCCAGCCGAACAGAGAATGGGTTTCGTTAAGGGGAAAAGAATTTGTTTTTCTTGTTTGGAGCAATCGAAACATAATTGGAGTACCTGTAGAGAAAACAAAAAATGTAATGTTCAAGGATGCAAGTCTCGACATCATCCACTTCTACATCAAGAAACTTCGGTGTTACAGTTGAACAATTCCGCAGCTGTTTTCGTTCCAACAAATCATGTCCATTCTTCTCATGTTCGAAACAGTTCGTCAATTTTGTTTAAGATTGCACCAATTCGAATTTATGGTGCCAATGGTAAGTTTGCTGACACCTTCGCTTTTCTAGACGACGGATCTGCCTTATCAATGGTAGAGAAAGATCTTTTCGATGAGCTTGGTTTATCTGGAACCAAGGAAGATTTAATCCTGCAGTGGACGAAATGTGTTTCCAGGTATGAAGACTCGTTAAAGACTTCTTTTTCTGTTTCTGGGATCAGCAATAGAAAGCGTCATCAATTAAAAAATGTGTACACGGTTAAAGATTTGGAACTTCCTGAACAATCGATTAATGCTACAGAGTTGCAACTTTCATTCCCACATTTAAGAGGTCTTCCGATTTCTAACCTTGACAGTGCGAAACCCAAGATTCTCATCGGTCTAGATCAAGCCAAATTTTTGTGGGGTCATGGGCAGCGTCATGGCAGAGATGAAGAACCGTGTGCTATCAAGACCCTTTTGGGGTGGGTTGTTTATGGAAAATCAGCTCATAGTTTAAATGTTAGCAGTCTTAACAATGCTTATAAACCGACAATGCATTTTCTCTTTCACGATGCCCTTAAGGCAGAGGAAGATTTGCATGATTTAGTAAAAAAACATTTTTCTACGGAAGATTTCGGTGTAAAAGCTCCGAAAGGTGTTTTGCAAAGTCGGAATGACATTCGAGCGATAGACGTTATGGAAAAAACTTTTCAGCAAGTTGGTGACCAATACGAGATTGGATTGCTTTGGAGACAAGACGATATCAAGCTTCCAGATAGCTTCCCTATGGCACTGAGCCGATTGAGAGGATTAGAGAAATCGTTGAAAAACAAACCTCATCTTCTCGAATGGAAAAACAAACATATGAAAGAGCTGCTATTGAAAGGCTACGCAAGAATAGCCTCCAAAGAAGAACTCAGCAAGAATTGGCCTAGGATTTGGTATGCACCTACATTTGTTGTCGAAAATCCGAACAAGGTCCCACCAAAGCCAAGAGATGTTGCAGATGTTGCTGCAAAGGTGAATGGAGTTTCCCTTAACACATTCCTGTTAAAAGGCCCGGACAACCTGGTTCCACTCCACGCTGGAATTTTCAAATTTCGAGAGCGAGCAGTAGCAGTCAACGCAGATGTGAAGGAAATGTTTCACAGGATTCGTATCAAAGAAGAGGATCAACAATGCCAGCGAATTCTGTGGAGAGATGGAGACAACTCTCGAGAGCCAACCGTTTACATAATGCAGGTAATGATGTTTGGCCCAACCTGCTCTCCGACATGTGCGCAGTTCGTGAAAAATCATCATGCCGAAAAGTTTAGATCTGAATGTCCAGAAGCAGTTGATGCATTGACAAAGCGTACGTACGTCGACGATTACTTTAACAGTCACGATACTTTAAAACAAGCCTTCAGCGTCACCGAAGATGCAATACGCATTTGTAAATCCATGAATTTTGACCTTGTGGCGGTTAAGTCAAACAGTCAAGATCTTCTGCGACGAATACCTCAAGCAAATGTCGATCCTAAACTTGTAAGCATGGATCTAAACAGTAGTGAATGTTTTGTCACGAAAATTTTGGGTATGTTCTGGTTGCCTTCAACGGACCAATTCACATATAGACTTTCTGCAAAAAACAACCTTAATGAGATGCTTGTTTCCGACGCGAAATTAACCAAGAGAGAAATTCTGAGGTTGGTTATGAAAATTTTTGATCCACTTGGACTTATATCGTTTTTTATCATTCGTGGTCGAATTATTTTACAAGATGTATGGCGGGAAGGTTTTGATTGGGATGAACCAATCTCGCAGCACTTAAAAAACATGTGGACAAATTTTGTCCAAGAGTTGAAGAACATAGAAAAATTGACGATTCCTCGTCGATATTTGTCTTGGATTCCAGACGACTCTCTGGTGAGCTTAATTGTTTTTGTTGACGCCTCTGAAAAAGCCTTTGCTGCTGTGGCTTACTTAAGGTTTGAAAAAGAAAACAACACAGAGGTATCTCTTGTAATGGCAAAGGCAAAAGTAGCCCCAGTAAAGAAGTTATCAGTGCCAAGATTGGAACTACAAGCTGCAGTTCTGGGAGTGCGATTGGCTGAAACTGTGAGGAGCTCTCATTCCATTCACATTCACAACACGATTTACCTTTCTGATTTAAAAACCGTTTTATCCTGGATTAATTCCACAAAGTTCAGTTTCCCTTCTTTTGTCGCTGTCCGGGTAAGCGAGATATTAGATTCTTCATCACCTCGACAATGGTTCCACGTTGGAACACAGGATAATGTGGCTGACGATGCTACAAGGTGGAAGGACATGTTTGTTGGAGACTCAAATTCAAGATGGTTTGAAGGTCCTGAATTCCTACGTACATCAGTAGATTCTTGGCCAATTACGACAGGAAAATCATGCCCATCAACGGATTGTGAAAACTTAGATGTTTTTGTTCACAATAGCAAAGTTTTACCATCTTTCAGCATCTACGATGAGATTAAACCGAGGTTTAAAGCCAAGTGGGCTTCGTCCGTCCGTGTTTTGGCTTTTATTATTCGTTTCGTCGACATAAAGAAAAACAGATTAGTTCAAAAATGTAAATATGTAACCCCGAATGAATTCTCCAGGGCCGAAGATTGGATCTTTAGAAAAATTCAAGCCGAAGCATTTCCCAAAGAAGTTGCCAGTTTATTATCAAAGAAACCAGTATGTATGAAGAGTAAGATTGCAAATTTTTCACCATTTATGGACGACGAACATACGATAAGATTGAGTTCAAGATGTCAGAAGGCATTAATTTCTTATGCTTCGAAGAACCCTGCAATCTTACCAAAATCTCATCCACTAGTCGACTGCTTCATACTTCACCACCACGAGAAAAACAACCACATTGGCTCAGCTGCAGTTATCTCCGACATCAGAGAAAGAGCATGGATCATTTCCATTAGAGTTTCAGTCCGAAAAGTCGAATCCAGATGTTATAAGTGCAAGCTTTTGAAGGCCAAAGCAGAAATGCCGAAAATGGGTCAGTTGCCTGAAGCTCGATTAGCCTTTGACCAGAAGCCCTTCGTTCACGTCGGAGTAGATTGTTTTGGACCAATGTTGGTGAAGTATGGTAGAGGAACTATTAAGCGCTATGGAATGATATTTACGTGCCTAACATTCCGAGCAGTACAAATCGAACTTTTAAACGATTTAAGTTTCGACCAGTGCACCATGGCGCTTCGACGATTTGTCATCAACCGAGTCGTAACGAAATACTTGTACAGCGACAACGGGCTGAATTTTATTGGTACCAAAAACCAATTAGAAAAAAATTTAAAAGAATTGGAAGCTGCTCTTGGCGAATTTGCATCTAATTACCATGGAATTCTTTGGAGATTCATCCCAGCCTATTCGCCGTGGATGGGTGGTGCGTGGGAACGTCTTATCCAATCAATTAAGCGAACCATTCAAGTAGTTCTCAAAGAAACTATACCTCGAGAGGATGTATTACGGAACGCGCTCATGGAAGCCCAAGGACAAATCAACATGCGCCCTCTCACACACATTCCTGTCGACCCACAAGACCCTAAGCCATTAACTCCTAACTCGATGTTATTTGGAGAAGATTTCCGAGACACAACTGCTCCTGGTGTTTTTCATGAAAATGACTTTTGTAGTAGACTGTATAGTCGAAGAGCGCAGCATTTGATGTCTCAACTAACAAAGCGATGGTACAAAGAATATCTACCAGAATTAATTAGAAGAAGTAAGTGGCATCATAACACCAAAACTATTGAGGAAGGTAGTATAGTTTTAGTAATCGATCCGAATGAAGTACGGTCATCTTGGCAACTAGGCCGTGTTGTCAAAGTATATCCAGGTCCAGATGAAATAGTCAGAATTGCCGATGTCCAAGTTGCAGACGGAACTATCAAACCAAAAAGGTCAGTTGGCCGACTTGCAATCCTTGATTTGTCTTCATCATAGATTCAGACGGGTCCCGGGATGTTTTTAACCCAGTTTTTTATTTATTTATCATTTTAAAGTACTTAATGTACCATATTCTTTTTTGATAAGTTGCGGTGGCAACAAGTTTGCTTTTTGATTTAGCTTTAACTTAAATTTCATTTTCAATATTAACTTTGTTTTTTCTACTTTGCATTTTTCTACTTGTTGATTTTTTTATTTTTCGATCACTACGTTGCTATGGTTTTTTGTTCATTTGATATTTGTCATAATTTTAGATTTTCAATTTTATTCATTTCAAATTGTGTTTTCAATGAGTTGTGGTCGCCGGTTTAAAATTTAATTTTCAAGAGGAAGAAAAAGGAATGTAAGTTATATATCTAGAATGTTCAATAATTCTTTATAATTTATATGTTTTTCTTTAGAAAATAAAATCGAAACTTTTCATTTCTAATTGGAATACGATATTTATTTTTCCGGCAAAAAGATATTTGAAATTGAATTTCGGCGCTGCAACACTCCATATCTCGATAACGTTGCGAGATAGACGAAAAATAACGATTTTTTGGGGGTTGTACGGTGGGGGGACTCAATTTGAGACGCTTAATACGATCGCACCAAAACATTCCTGAAATCTCACTTTCCTGGGTGACCAAAATGTAAAAATCTCCATATCTCAAGAACGATGCGAGATAGACGAAAAACAACGATTTTTTTGGGGTTGTACGCTGGGGGGACTCAATTTGAGACGCTTAATACGATCCCATCAAAACATTCCTGAAATCTCACTTTGCTGGGTGACCAAAATGTAGAAAGCTCCATATCTCAAGAACTCACTTTCCTGGGTGACCAAAATGTTAAAAGCTCCATATCTCGAGAACGATGCGAGATAGACGAAAAATAACGATTTTTTGGGGGTTGAACGGTGGGGGGACTCAATTTGAGATGCTTAATACGATCCCATCAAAACATTCCTGAAATCTCACTTTGCTGGGTGACCAAAATGTAGAAAGCTCCATATCTCAAGAACTCACTTTCCTGGGTGACCAAAATGTTAAAAGCTCCATATCTCGAGAACGATGCGAGATAGACGAAAAAAAACGATTTTTTTAGAGTTGTACGGTGGGGGGTCTCAAGTTGAGACGCTTAATACGATCCCATCAAAACATTCCTGAAATCTCACTTTGCTGGGTGACCAAAATGTAGAAAGCTCCATATCTCAAGAACTCACTTTCCTGGGTGACCAAAATGTTAAAAGCTCCATATCTCGAGAACGATGCGAGATAGACGAAAAATAACGATTTTTTGGGGGTTGAACGGTGGGGGGACTCAATTTGAGATGCTTAATACGATCCCATCAAAACATTCCTGAAATCTCACTTTGCTGGGTGACCAAAATGTAGAAAGCTCCATATCTCAAGAACTCACTTTCCTGGGTGACCAAAATGTTAAAAGCTCCATATCTCGAGAACGAAGCGAGATAGACGAAAAATAACGATTTTTTTAGAGTTGTACGGTGGGGGGTCTCAAGTTGAGACGCTTAATACGATCCCATCAAAACATTCCTGAAATCTCACTTTCCTGGGTGACCAAAATGTAAAAAGCTCCATATCTCGAGAACGATGCGAGACAGACGAAAAATAACGATTTTTTTGGTTTGTACGCTGGGGGGACTCAATTTGAGAAGCTTAATAGGATCCCATCAAAACATTCCTGAAATCTCACTTTCCTGGGTGACCAAAATGTAAAAAGCTCCATATCTCGAGAACGTTGCGAGATAGACGAAAAATAACGATTTTTTTGGGGTTGTACGCTGGGGGGACTCAATTTGAGAAGCTCAATACGATCCCATCAAAATATTCCTGAAATCTCACTTTCCTAGGTGACCAAAATGTAAAAAGCTCCATATCTCGAGAACGTTGCGAGATAGACGAAAAATAACGATTTTTTTTTTGGGTTGTACGCTGGGGGGACTCAAATTGAGAAGCTCAATACGATCCCATCAAAACATTCCTCTGACTTTCCTAGGTGACCAAAATGTAAAAAGCTCCATATCTCGAGAACGTTGCAAGATAGACGAAAAATAACGATTTTTTTGGTATTGTACGGTGGGGGAATCAATTTGAGATGCTTAATACGATCCCATCAAAACATTCCTGAAATCTCACTTTCCTGGGTGACCAAAATGTAAAAAGCTCCATATCTCGAGAACGTTGCGAGATAGGCGAAAAATAACGATTTTTTTAAGGTTGTACGGTGGGGCCACTCAATTTGAGACGCTTAATACGATCCCATCAAAACATTCCTGAAATCTCACTTTCCTGGGTGACCAAAATGTAAAAAGATCCATATCTCGAGAACGTTGCGAGATAGACGAAAAATAACGATTTTTTTGTGGTTGTACGGTGGGGGGACTCAATTTGAGACGCTTAATACGATCCCATCAAAACATTCCTGAAATCTCACTTTCCTGGGTGACCAAAATGTAAAAAGCTCCATATCTAGAGAACGTTGCAAGATAGACGAAAAATAACGATTTTTTTGGGATTGTACGGTGGGGGACTCAATTTGAGATGCTTAATACGATCCCATCAAAACATTCCTGAAATCTCACTTTCCTGGGTGACCAAAATGTAAAAAGCTCCATATCTCGAGAACGTTGCGAGATAGACGAAAAATAACGATTTTTTTGAGGTTGTACGGTGGGGGGACTCAATTTGAGACGCTTAATACGATCCCATCAAAACATTCCTGAAATCTCACTTTCCTGGGTGACCAAAATGTAAAAAGATCCATATCTCGAGAACGTTGCGAGATAGACGAAAAATAACGATTTTTTTGGGGTTGTACGGTGGGGGGATCCCAACAAAACATTCCTGTAATCTCACTTTCCTGGGTGACCAAAATGTAAAAAGCTCCATATCTCGAGAACGTTGCGAGATAGACGAAAAATAACGATTTTTTTAGGGTTGTACGGTGGGGCCACTCAATTTGAGACGCTTAATACGATCCCATCAAAACATTCCTGAAATCTCACTTTCCTGGGTGACCAAAATGTAAAAAGCTCCATATCTCGAGAACGATGCGAGATAGACGAAAAATAACGATTTTTTGGGGGTTGTACGGTGGGGGGACTCAATTTGAGACGCTTAATACGATCCCATCAAAACATTCCTGAAATCTCACTTTCCTGGGTGACCAAAATGTAAAAAGCTCCATATCTCGAGAACGATGCGAGATAGACGAAAAATAACGATTTTTTTGGGGTTGTACGCTGGGGGGACTCAATTTGAGACGCTTAATACGATCCCATCAAAACATTCCTGAAATCTCACTTTCCTGGGTGACCAAAATGTAAAAAGCTCCATATCTCGAGAACGATGCGAGATAGACGAAAAATAACGATTTTTTGGAGGTTGTACGGTGGGGGGACTCAATTTGAGACGCTTAATACGATCCCATCAAAACATTCCTGTAATCTCACTTTCCTGGGTGACCAAAATGTAAAAAGCTCCATATCTCGAGAACGTTGCGATTTAGACGAAAAATATCGATTTTTTTGGCGTTGTACGGTGGGGGGACTCAATTTGAGACGCTTAATACGATCCCATCAAAACATTCCTGAAATCTCACTTTCCTAGGTGACCAAAATGTAAAAAGCTCCATATCTCGAGAACGATGCGAGATAGACGAAAAATAACGATTTTTTTGGCGTTGTACGGTGGGGATACTCAATTTGAGACGCTTAATACGATCCCATCAAAACATTCCTGAAATCTCACTTTCCTAGGTGACCAAAATGTAAAAAGCTCCATATCTCGAGAACGTTGCGAGATAGACGAAAAATAACGATTTTTTGGGGTTGTACGCTGGGGGGTCTCAATTTGAGACGCTTAATACGATCCCATCAAAACATTCCTGAAATCTCACTTTCCTGGGTGACCAAAATGTGAAAAGCTCCATATCTCGAGAACGATGCGAGATAGACGAAAAATAACGATTTTTTTTGGTTGTACGGTGGGGGGACTCAATTTGAGACGTTTAATACGATCCCATCAAAACATTCCTGAAATCTCTCTTTCCTAGGTGACCAGAATGTAAAAAGCTCCATATCTCGAGAACGATGCGAGATAGACGAAAAATAACGATTTTTTGGGGGTTGTACGGTGGGGGGACTCAATTTGAGACGCTTAATACGATCCCATCAAAACATTCCTGAAATCTCACTTTCCTGGGTGACTAAAATGTAAAAAGCTCCATATCTCGAGAACGATGCGAGATAGACGAAAAATAACGATTTTTTTGGGTTTGTACGGTGGGGGGACTCAATTTGAGACGTTTAATACGATCCCATCAAAACATTCCTGAAATCTCTCTTTCCTAGGTGACCAGAATGTAAAAAGCTCCATATCTCGAGAACGATGCGAGATAGACGAAAAATAACGATTTTTTGGGGGTTGTACGGTGGACTCAATTTGAGACGCTTAATACGATCCCATCAAAACATTCCTGAAATCTCACTTTCCTGGGTGACCAAAATGTAAAAAGCTCTATATATCGAGAACGTTGCGAGATAGACGAAAAATAACGATTTTTTGGGGGTTGTACGGTGGGGGGACTCAATTTGAGACGTTTAATACGATCCCATCAAAACATTCCTGAAATCTCACTTTCCTGGGTGTGTTATGCCCTCAAATTCCACACGTCACTTTGCCGCTCACACAATCTCACACTTTTCCTTTTCTTATTCCCAATCCCATGGTCATAAATAAGTACATATGTAGATACATACATACGAGTACATTTCATGATCAAATTCTATACTCAGTGTCGCTCGCATAAACTATGCTAAATAAACAAACCGATCATACACACAATGCTGGTTAATGCTGATAAGGCAAAATAGACACCAAAGATAAACATTCTTCATTCCAAGAAGAATAAACATTTAACAATCGATCGTACCCACAGCTAATAATGCTGAGGAGATAAAATACACTTGAGTATACCTCTCATATTTCGTTTCCTCTTAATTTTCTCGTTCTTGTGTTGTTGGTGTGGCAAACGTTTCGCGTGTACACATATAGTCAGTTCTATGTAATGTGAAGCAAAATGAGTGAATCGGACTGGGACATCTTTTTGAACGTTGTTCAAAAAGTCAGTCTAAAATAGTCCTCAGTAAAGAGAAGTCAATAGTGAGCAAAGTCCAAATAAACAATAAAGTAAAACTACCATTTTAAAAAGTGTCTTGTGTATATTTCTTGGAACATCTTTCTGGTCAAAATCGAAGAACTAATTCTCAACTTGAGCACAACAGTGTATATTTCTTGGAACATCTTTCTGGTCAAAATCGAAGAACTAATTCTCAACTTGAGCACAACAAAATTGGTGGCAGCGGTGGGATAGCTATTCGTTTAGCTACATCAGCAGAGTTTAAGCAGAGGTGAATAATCTTCATAATTTTAAGTTGTGAAATTCTTGTGATTTTATTTAATTTTTATTTTGAAATTTTGCGTGGTCATTGTATGGCATTGTCCATGAGTTTAAGCAGAGGTGAATAATCTTCATAATTTTAAGTTGTGAAATTCTTGTGATTTTATTTAATTTTTATTTTGAATTTTGCGTGGTCATTGTATGGCACTGACCATAAGTTTACGAAGTCGGGACATAGTTATTCCGGACATATCCAACGAGACTCCAGACATAGTTATTCCGGACATATCCAACGAGACTCCAGACATAGTTATTCCGGACATACCTAACGAGTCTCTAGACGTAGTTATTCCAATCCAAAATCCAAAAGTTCCAATCAAAATGTCCAATTTCAATTTCAACTGTGCATACAAAATGATCCCCGAATTTTCTGGGGATCCTAATAGTTTAAAAAGATTCATAGAAATAGTGGAGGTACAAGCGCGAAAAGCGCATAGTGAAAACCCTGAAGAGGATCACACTAGTGATCTATTAGATTTACTAAAATCAAAAATCTCAGGTCACGCTTATGACGTGAGCTTCCAAACTAAAGAATTTAGTAATTGGCCTGAGTTAGCCAATTGTTTAAAACAAAATTTTCAAAGGTTTCGGCCTTTACAAACCATACAGGGCGAACTATTTTCAATTTCACAATTACCTGGTGAAATTATTATTAATTACTCTAATCGAGTAAATAAGTTACTTTATGAGTTAAATGCTGCCACAGTGCAGGATATGAAGTCTGAGAGCAATGAGCTCAAAAGACTCAACGAATTAACCGCGATAAACAATTTTAAAAGGGGAATACGTGGTCCTCTCAAGCTCATTGTTAAAACACAAAGTCACAATACGCTTCAAGAAGCAATTAATTTTGCGCTTACCGAAGAATCTCTACTAGTGGCAGAAAATAAAGGGAATTTCTCTTTGCCAAACAATTTTCAACCAAACTATCAAGCAAATAACTTTAGGCCACAAAATAGACCTAAGCCTAACTCTTCCAATAATTGGGGACCTCCTCAACAAAATATCAGTTCATCAAATAATTTTAGACCATCGAATAATAGTTTTCAGAGAAATCCATTTAAGCCTTTTGCGGGCTCTGAACAAAAAATATGTTCGTATTGCAAGAAACAGGGACATTTGATAAATGAGTGTCGAAAGAGAGCTTACAATAATGCTCAGGCACAAGTAAGCCATATACGTCAGGGAAACTATTCAGCAGCTGGGTCGGAAAACTCCCCAACTCAGCTCAGCGAAATCTAGAAGGAGTTTTAAAAGAAAATCTTTTCAAAAATCAAAATCTAAATCGAAATCGTAACCTTGAAGGTATTCCAAGACAAAATCTTTTTCAAAATCAAAATCTAAAAGAAAATCTTTTCAAAAATCAAAATCTAAATCGAAATCGTAACCTTGAAGGTATTCCAAGACAAAATCTTTTTCAAAATCAAAATCTAAAAGAAAATCTTTTCAAAAATCAAAATCTAAATCGAAATCGTAACCTTGAAGGTATTCCAAGACAAAATCTTTTTCAAAATCAAAATCTAAAAGAAAATCTTTTCAAAAATCAAAATCGAAATCGAAATCGTAACCTTGAAGGTATTCCAAGACAAAATCTTTTTCAAAATCAAAATCTAAAAGAAAATCTTTTCAAAAATCAAAATCTAAATCGAAATCGTAACCTTGAAGGTATTCCAAAACAAAATCTTTTCCAAAATCAAAATCTTACATGCACACGAAATCATTGTCAGAACCTCGAGCAAAATCAAGTCACAGACTCAAAACTTAATATTTATCCAAATCTAATTCCATCTCAACATCAAAACTTATCTCACATGACCAAAAGTCAAAATCCTCTGTCAATAAAAAGTCCTAGTTGCATTCTGAATATTAACTCGTATCAAAACTACAGAAGCAAAATAAATTTTTCTATTTCTGGAGGCTGTTGCAGCACCAATTCATTCCTAATAGACACGGGAGCTTCTATTAGTTTAATAAAAAGGGGATGTTTAATGAAAAGTACCTTGGTTTACAACCACAAAAATCCTCTTGTAATTAAGGGAATTTCCTCAGAAGAAATTACAACTTTAGGATTCGCAATTCTAAAGATACAAATCTCAGAAGGTAAGTTCGTAGAACACGAATTTCACATAGTTAACGACCAATTTCCCATAGACTATGACGGGATTATAGGAGAGGATTTCTTAAACAAATACAACGCCAAAATTGATTATAAACTAAAAAAATTATCATTAGAAATGAACGGAACCGTCCTTAGGGTTTCGTATTCAAATGACAATCAGATGGTTAAAATTCCCCCTAGGACAGAGCACTTTATAAAATACGGTCCCATTTTAGAGCTAAATGAAGTCATTGTAGAAGCGGCAGAAATTTTTCCAATGGTTTATATCGCTAGTTCTATTGCGAAAGTAGAAAAAGGATTTGTTAATCTATCCATTTTAAATACATCTGAAAAAGAAATAACCATTCCTGAAGACCTCAAAGTGAGATTTAAGAAATCAGAAAACTTTCATATATATAACATTGGACAATTCAAAAACTATAATGAAGTCAATAATAGGCTCAAGAACTTAGGAAATATATTAGAAGTTGATCATCTCAACATAGAAGAAAAAGAATCCATTGTTGAAATTTGTAGAGAATTTAACGATATTTTCCATCTAGATGGAGATAAGCTTACATACACGAATGGCGTCCAACATAATATCCCTATTGATAAAAATCAGAGGCCAATAAACACTCGTCCGTACCGACTTCCAGAATATCATAAATCCGAAATTCAGAGACAGGTACAAATTATGCTAGATGATAAAATAATACGAGAAAGTACAAGCCCCTGGAACTCGCCACTACTGGTTGTACCTAAGAAACCAGATTCAGATGGCAACAAGCAATGGCGCGTTGTTGTAGATTTCAGGAAGTTGAACGAAGTTACTCTAGCAGATTCTTTCCCTTTACCTAATATCGAAGATATCTTAAATCAATTAGGAGATTCCAAATATTTCTCTATATTAGACTTAGCAAGTGGGTTTCACCAAATTTTGGTCGAAGAAGAGGACAGACACAAAACAGCATTTAGTACGGCATTTGGTCACTACGAATTTAATAGAATGCCTTTTGGGCTACGGAATGCACCACCCACATTTCAACGCCTTATGAATGTAGTTCTTGCAGGTCTTCAGGGTCTGCGATGTTTTGTGTACCTAGACGACATTGTCGTTTATGGTAAGAACCTTACTGATCATAATAAAAAGCTTACAGAAATTTTTAATTGCCTTCGAAAATATAATTTAAAACTCCAACCACAAAAATGCAAATTTCTGCGCAAGGAAGTGTCTTATTTAGGGCATATAATAACTGAAAAGGGAATCAAACCGAATCCTGAAAAAATTACTGCAATAACTAATTTGCAAATACCTAAATCTATTAAACAGTTAAAATCTTTCCTGGGTTTGATTGGATATTATAGGAAATTTATTCCAAATTTTTCCAAAATCGCAGATCCACTACACAAACTACTTCGAAAAGACGTTCCTTTCCTTTGGAATGCGTTCTGCGATGAAGCTTTTTGTCTTTTAAGAGATTCTATTACGAAAGCACCCATTTTGCAATATCCATCTTATGATGATATTTTTTTAATTACTACCGATGCAAGTAACTGTGCTATCGGAGCGGTTTTATCTCAATCGAAAAATTCTGAAACCATAGATTTGCCTATTGCATTTGCTAGTAGGGTTTTAAACAAATCCGAAAAGAATTATTCAACTATTGAGAAAGAGTCTTTAGCCGTGGTCTGGGCAGTTAATCATTTTCGACCATATGTATATGGAAGAAAATTTACTGTTATAACCGATCATAAACCCCTAGTATGGATTCTCAACCTTAAAAATCCTAGCTCTAGGATTATGCGTTGGAAAATCAAATTAGAAGAATACGAATTCGACGTAAAACATAAGGCCGGATCACTTAATACGGTAGCCGATGGACTCTCTCGACTTGAAACACATAATGAAGTTAATGAAATAAATGTACTAACACGATCTCTATCAAAGAATATCGAAGAAAACTTAAAAACTAATACTCCTGATCAAGAAACAAACAATTCTAAAGAAACTTATATAGAAAAAGAAATACAACCCCATATAAACAGTGCAAAAATAATTGTGTCTGAAACTGACAAAGAAAGAATTTTGAGTGAATATCACAGAAATCCTACAGGAGGACATCAAGGAATTAAAAGAACATTTAAGCGAATAAAGATGAACTTCAAATGGCATAATATGCTAAGAGATATTAAAGAATATATTGCAAAGTGCGAAACCTGTCAAAAGAATAAAAATTATTCTTCAAAGAAAATACCAATGAAAATTACCACGACTTCTTCAGTTCCTTTCGAGAAAGTGTCATTGGATATAGTGGGTCCAATACCAACCTCAGAATCAGGAAATAATTATATTTTAACTTTTCAAGACGATTTAACTAAATTTATACTAGCTTTTCCTATAGAAAACCAGGAAGCTGCAACAGTGGCGGAGGTTTTCGTTCGAAGAGTAATATGCATATTCGGGGTGCCACAGTCACTTTTGACTGATCAGGGTTCTAATTTCTTAAGCGATCTGTTTAAACGTGTCTGTCAGTTGTTAAAAATAAAGAAAATCCAGACTACGCCATATCATCCAGAATCAAATGGTTCTTTAGAAAGAAGTCATAGAGTATTAGGAGATTATCTTCGGAGTTACTCAAACAAAGATCCTATCAATTGGGATTCATGGGTTGATTATGCGGTATTTTGTTACAATACCACCCCACATACAGCAACTCAATTCACTCCATATGAAATCCTATTCGGTTTTAAGCCTCAAATTCCTTGTTCGCTAACAAATTCGGTTGATCCAGTTTATAACTATGATGATTTTGTAATTGAACTTAAGTCCAAGCTTCAAAATGGATACCAAATAGCTAAGGGAAATCTTATTAAGGCGAAAATGAAATCGAAAAGTTATTATGATAAAAATTGTGAAGAAGTGCAGTATAATATAGGAGACAAAGTTTTAATACAGAGTAAAGTAAGAACAAATAAAAAACTAACTCCGGTATTTCTAGGTCCTTACGAAATTATAGCAATCAACTCGCCCGAAACCGTTACTGTCAGGGTAGAGAGGAAAAACAAGACAGTTCACAAAAACTTAATCAAGGCATTTAAATCTTGAATATTTGTAAACTTTTATACTAAACTCAATCATTATAGGTTTTCATCATGTTGAGAATAATAATCGTATTATTTCTTGTTAATGCTTCAATGGCAGATACGAGACATGAGTTAAAGGAAATCAAAAATACTACTGCCATACACTTCGAAAATAAAGGCAACTTACTCATTTCTAAAAATGAATGGAATTTTGTTATCCATTTAAATTTATCATCGTATCACAATGGGCTAGAACAAATAAATTACCACACGTACTTTTTGAAAACATTATGCGACAAAATCATCCAAAATGATAAAACGAACAATTTATGCACACAAGTCGTTAAATCAATCTATCGTCTGATTTCGGAAGCTAACAATAATCACGTATTACTCAAAGAACTTTTGCAAGCACCAAATAGATTTTCTAGAGGTTTATTTAATTTTGTCGGGAGATTCGAGAATTTTCTTTTCGGAACCATGGACGATTCTGACGCAAGCTACATTAAACAAAATATAGTCAAATTAGAATCGCAACAAACAAGAATTTCACACGAAATAAATAAAGAAATTACTGTTATTAGTCATTTAATTAAATATGTGAACAACACTAATGTTGGAATTTATACAGAATTAATAAAAAGTCAAGATATAAAACTTGCTTTTACTGAAATGGAAAACCTTATAATGAATGAAATACTTGTAATGAAAGAAACTGAAACAGAAATATTTGATATAATTTTCAAAGCAGAAGAAAATAAATTAAGTAATTATATTTTGTTCTCAGAAACCTTTCTAAGTGCTTTAAGAGAAATCGAAACTCAAGGTAATGCAAGATTACCATTCGAACTTTCAATTCATAATATGCCAAACATTATAAAAACTGCTAAAATTGATCCAATTTATGTTATTAAGGCACTTACTTTCCATGTTAAGATTCCACTGATATCAAAAGAATTTAGATTATATAAAACTATACCAATTCCAGCTCATTATAAAAATAATACTTTCTACTTTGTTGAAACAGAAACTAATTTCATTGCTTCAAACAACAATAATGAATATATAAAACTAAATGAAAATGATCTCTCTGATTGTGTTAAATTAAATCATAAGACCATTTGTAAACCCAAATTTCCAATTTATAACAATGTTAATAAAGATTGTGTGATGAATTTGCATCTTGGAATATTTAACAAAAATCAATGTGTAATCAAAATGTTTAAACTAAATAATGAAATTTGGAAACTAATAAACTATAAAACCTGGTACTATGCTGTTCCAGAATTAACTAATCTAATGATAACTTGTAAAGACAATTTAAAGTATTTTGTTAAAATTGAAAACAGTGGCATTCTCAAAATTGATCCTAAATGCATTGCTAACACTAAAAATGTAAAAATTGAAGCTATCGAAACTGATAATAAAATACAAGAATTATATTATTTTTCTCAAATTGTATTCGATTCAAATTTTAAAATTCCTCTTTCACTGGAAACATCACATTCTAAACCAAATTTTCATTTTGACGAAATTGAAAAAATAAGCGAAACTATCGAACATTTTAATCAAGAAAACATTATGGTACAAAATGATTCAAACAATAACATTTTAATATTTTCCACAATTCTTGTTACTACTTTATTATTTATAACTTTTTTGTATTTAAGTTATAAGAAATTCATCAAATGTAAAATTACTGAAAGTATTGAACAAAATACTGCCAAAACAGAAGAAGAAAACACATAATTAAACTTTTTATGTATATATATATTTCAAATATTTAACCTAGCCGATTCATTCATTCATTGCATTAAGGCAAATTCTTTTTTTTTTGCGCAAAAGAATTTTTTCCAAGGGGGGAGGAATGTTATGCCCTCAAATTCCACACGTCACTTTGCCGCTCACACAATCTCACACTTTTCCTTTTCTTATTCCCAATCCCATGGTCATAAATAAGTACATATGTAGATACATACATACGAGTACATTTCATGATCAAATTCTATACTCAGTGTCGCTCGCATAAACTATGCTAAATAAACAAACCGATCATACACACAATGCTGGTTAATGCTGATAAGGCAAAATAGACACCAAAGATAAACATTCTTCATTCCAAGAAGAATAAACATTTAACAATCGATCGTACCCACAGCTAATAATGCTGAGGAGATAAAATACACTTGAGTATACCTCTCATATTTCGTTTCCTCTTAATTTTCTCGTTCTTGTGTTGTTGGTGTGGCAAACGTTTCGCGTGTACACATATAGTCAGTTCTATGTAATGTGAAGCAAAATGAGTGAATCGGACTGGGACATCTTTTTGAACGTTGTTCAAAAAGTCAGTCTAAAATAGTCCTCAGTAAAGAGAAGTCAATAGTGAGCAAAGTCCAAATAAACAATAAAGTAAAACTACCATTTTAAAAAGTGTCTTGTGTATATTTCTTGGAACATCTTTCTGGTCAAAATCGAAGAACTAATTCTCAACTTGAGCACAACAGTGTATATTTCTTGGAACATCTTTCTGGTCAAAATCGAAGAACTAATTCTCAACTTGAGCACAACAAAATTGGTGGCAGCGGTGGGATAGCTATTCGTTTAGCTACATCAGCAGAGTTTAAGCAGAGGTGAATAATCTTCATAATTTTAAGTTGTGAAATTCTTGTGATTTTATTTAATTTTTATTTTGAAATTTTGCGTGGTCATTGTATGGCATTGTCCATGAGTTTAAGCAGAGGTGAATAATCTTCATAATTTTAAGTTGTGAAATTCTTGTGATTTTATTTAATTTTTATTTTGAATTTTGCGTGGTCATTGTATGGCACTGACCATAAGTTTACGAAGTCGGGACATAGTTATTCCGGACATATCCAACGAGACTCCAGACATAGTTATTCCGGACATATCCAACGAGACTCCAGACATAGTTATTCCGGACATACCTAACGAGTCTCTAGACGTAGTTATTCCAATCCAAAATCCAAAAGTTCCAATCAAAATGTCCAATTTCAATTTCAACTGTGCATACAAAATGATCCCCGAATTTTCTGGGGATCCTAATAGTTTAAAAAGATTCATAGAAATAGTGGAGGTACAAGCGCGAAAAGCGCATAGTGAAAACCCTGAAGAGGATCACACTAGTGATCTATTAGATTTACTAAAATCAAAAATCTCAGGTCACGCTTATGACGTGAGCTTCCAAACTAAAGAATTTAGTAATTGGCCTGAGTTAGCCAATTGTTTAAAACAAAATTTTCAAAGGTTTCGGCCTTTACAAACCATACAGGGCGAACTATTTTCAATTTCACAATTACCTGGTGAAATTATTATTAATTACTCTAATCGAGTAAATAAGTTACTTTATGAGTTAAATGCTGCCACAGTGCAGGATATGAAGTCTGAGAGCAATGAGCTCAAAAGACTCAACGAATTAACCGCGATAAACAATTTTAAAAGGGGAATACGTGGTCCTCTCAAGCTCATTGTTAAAACACAAAGTCACAATACGCTTCAAGAAGCAATTAATTTTGCGCTTACCGAAGAATCTCTACTAGTGGCAGAAAATAAAGGGAATTTCTCTTTGCCAAACAATTTTCAACCAAACTATCAAGCAAATAACTTTAGGCCACAAAATAGACCTAAGCCTAACTCTTCCAATAATTGGGGACCTCCTCAACAAAATATCAGTTCATCAAATAATTTTAGACCATCGAATAATAGTTTTCAGAGAAATCCATTTAAGCCTTTTGCGGGCTCTGAACAAAAAATATGTTCGTATTGCAAGAAACAGGGACATTTGATAAATGAGTGTCGAAAGAGAGCTTACAATAATGCTCAGGCACAAGTAAGCCATATACGTCAGGGAAACTATTCAGCAGCTGGGTCGGAAAACTCCCCAACTCAGCTCAGCGAAATCTAGAAGGAGTTTTAAAAGAAAATCTTTTCAAAAATCAAAATCTAAATCGAAATCGTAACCTTGAAGGTATTCCAAGACAAAATCTTTTTCAAAATCAAAATCTAAAAGAAAATCTTTTCAAAAATCAAAATCTAAATCGAAATCGTAACCTTGAAGGTATTCCAAGACAAAATCTTTTTCAAAATCAAAATCTAAAAGAAAATCTTTTCAAAAATCAAAATCTAAATCGAAATCGTAACCTTGAAGGTATTCCAAGACAAAATCTTTTTCAAAATCAAAATCTAAAAGAAAATCTTTTCAAAAATCAAAATCGAAATCGAAATCGTAACCTTGAAGGTATTCCAAGACAAAATCTTTTTCAAAATCAAAATCTAAAAGAAAATCTTTTCAAAAATCAAAATCGAAATCGAAATCGTAACCTTGAAGGTATTCCAAAACAAAATCTTTTCCAAAATCAAAATCTTACATGCACACGAAATCATTGTCAGAACCTCGAGCAAAATCAAGTCACAGACTCAAAACTTAATATTTATCCAAATCTAATTCCATCTCAACATCAAAACTTATCTCACATGACCAAAAGTCAAAATCCTCTGTCAATAAAAAGTCCTAGTTGCATTCTGAATATTAACTCGTATCAAAACTACAGAAGCAAAATAAATTTTTCTATTTCTGGAGGCTGTTGCAGCACCAATTCATTCCTAATAGACACGGGAGCTTCTATTAGTTTAATAAAAAGGGGATGTTTAATGAAAAGTACCTTGGTTTACAACCACAAAAATCCTCTTGTAATTAAGGGAATTTCCTCAGAAGAAATTACAACTTTAGGATTCGCAATTCTAAAGATACAAATCTCAGAAGGTAAGTTCGTAGAACACGAATTTCACATAGTTAACGACCAATTTCCCATAGACTATGACGGGATTATAGGAGAGGATTTCTTAAACAAATACAACGCCAAAATTGATTATAAACTAAAAAAATTATCATTAGAAATGAACGGAACCGTCCTTAGGGTTTCGTATTCAAATGACAATCAGATGGTTAAAATTCCCCCTAGGACAGAGCACTTTATAAAATACGGTCCCATTTTAGAGCTAAATGAAGTCATTGTAGAAGCGGCAGAAATTTTTCCAATGGTTTATATCGCTAGTTCTATTGCGAAAGTAGAAAAAGGATTTGTTAATCTATCCATTTTAAATACATCTGAAAAAGAAATAACCATTCCTGAAGACCTCAAAGTGAGATTTAAGAAATCAGAAAACTTTCATATATATAACATTGGACAATTCAAAAACTATAATGAAGTCAATAATAGGCTCAAGAACTTAGGAAATATATTAGAAGTTGATCATCTCAACATAGAAGAAAAAGAATCCATTGTTGAAATTTGTAGAGAATTTAACGATATTTTCCATCTAGATGGAGATAAGCTTACATACACGAATGGCGTCCAACATAATATCCCTATTGATAAAAATCAGAGGCCAATAAACACTCGTCCGTACCGACTTCCAGAATATCATAAATCCGAAATTCAGAGACAGGTACAAATTATGCTAGATGATAAAATAATACGAGAAAGTACAAGCCCCTGGAACTCGCCACTACTGGTTGTACCTAAGAAACCAGATTCAGATGGCAACAAGCAATGGCGCGTTGTTGTAGATTTCAGGAAGTTGAACGAAGTTACTCTAGCAGATTCTTTCCCTTTACCTAATATCGAAGATATCTTAAATCAATTAGGAGATTCCAAATATTTCTCTATATTAGACTTAGCAAGTGGGTTTCACCAAATTTTGGTCGAAGAAGAGGACAGACACAAAACAGCATTTAGTACGGCATTTGGTCACTACGAATTTAATAGAATGCCTTTTGGGCTACGGAATGCACCACCCACATTTCAACGCCTTATGAATGTAGTTCTTGCAGGTCTTCAGGGTCTGCGATGTTTTGTGTACCTAGACGACATTGTCGTTTATGGTAAGAACCTTACTGATCATAATAAAAAGCTTACAGAAATTTTTAATTGCCTTCGAAAATATAATTTAAAACTCCAACCACAAAAATGCAAATTTCTGCGCAAGGAAGTGTCTTATTTAGGGCATATAATAACTGAAAAGGGAATCAAACCGAATCCTGAAAAAATTACTGCAATAACTAATTTGCAAATACCTAAATCTATTAAACAGTTAAAATCTTTCCTGGGTTTGATTGGATATTATAGGAAATTTATTCCAAATTTTTCCAAAATCGCAGATCCACTACACAAACTACTTCGAAAAGACGTTCCTTTCCTTTGGAATGCGTTCTGCGATGAAGCTTTTTGTCTTTTAAGAGATTCTATTACGAAAGCACCCATTTTGCAATATCCATCTTATGATGATATTTTTTTAATTACTACCGATGCAAGTAACTGTGCTATCGGAGCGGTTTTATCTCAATCGAAAAATTCTGAAACCATAGATTTGCCTATTGCATTTGCTAGTAGGGTTTTAAACAAATCCGAAAAGAATTATTCAACTATTGAGAAAGAGTCTTTAGCCGTGGTCTGGGCAGTTAATCATTTTCGACCATATGTATATGGAAGAAAATTTACTGTTATAACCGATCATAAACCCCTAGTATGGATTCTCAACCTTAAAAATCCTAGCTCTAGGATTATGCGTTGGAAAATCAAATTAGAAGAATACGAATTCGACGTAAAACATAAGGCCGGATCACTTAATACGGTAGCCGATGGACTCTCTGGACTTGAAACACATAATGAAGTTAATGAAATAAATGTACTAACACGATCTCTATCAAAGAATATCGAAGAAAACTTAAAAACTAATACTCCTGATCAAGAAACAAACAATTCTAAAGAAACTTATATAGAAAAAGAAATACAACCCCATATAAACAGTGCAAAAATAATTGTGTCTGAAACTGACAAAGAAAGAATTTTGAGTGAATATCACAGAAATCCTACAGGAGGACATCAAGGAATTAAAAGAACATTTAAGCGAATAAAGATGAACTTCAAATGGCATAATATGCTAAGAGATATTAAAGAATATATTGCAAAGTGCGAAACCTGTCAAAAGAATAAAAATTATTCTTCAAAGAAAATACCAATGAAAATTACCACGACTTCTTCAGTTCCTTTCGAGAAAGTGTCATTGGATATAGTGGGTCCAATACCAACCTCAGAATCAGGAAATAATTATATTTTAACTTTTCAAGACGATTTAACTAAATTTATACTAGCTTTTCCTATAGAAAACCAGGAAGCTGCAACAGTGGCGGAGGTTTTCGTTCGAAGAGTAATATGCATATTCGGGGTGCCACAGTCACTTTTGACTGATCAGGGTTCTAATTTCTTAAGCGATCTGTTTAAACGTGTCTGTCAGTTGTTAAAAATAAAGAAAATCCAGACTACGCCATATCATCCAGAATCAAATGGTTCTTTAGAAAGAAGTCATAGAGTATTAGGAGATTATCTTCGGAGTTACTCAAACAAAGATCCTATCAATTGGGATTCATGGGTTGATTATGCGGTATTTTGTTACAATACCACCCCACATACAGCAACTCAATTCACTCCATATGAAATCCTATTCGGTTTTAAGCCTCAAATTCCTTGTTCGCTAACAAATTCGGTTGATCCAGTTTATAACTATGATGATTTTGTAATTGAACTTAAGTCCAAGCTTCAAAATGGATACCAAATAGCTAAGGGAAATCTTATTAAGGCGAAAATGAAATCGAAAAGTTATTATGATAAAAATTGTGAAGAAGTGCAGTATAATATAGGAGACAAAGTTTTAATACAGAGTAAAGTAAGAACAAATAAAAAACTAACTCCGGTATTTCTAGGTCCTTACGAAATTATAGCAATCAACTCGCCCGAAACCGTTACTGTCAGGGTAGAGAGGAAAAACAAGACAGTTCACAAAAACTTAATCAAGGCATTTAAATCTTGAATATTTGTAAACTTTTATACTAAACTCAATCATTATAGGTTTTCATCATGTTGAGAATAATAATCGTATTATTTCTTGTTAATGCTTCAATGGCAGATACGAGACATGAGTTAAAGGAAATCAAAAATACTACTGCCATACACTTCGAAAATAAAGGCAACTTACTCATTTCTAAAATGAATGGAATTTTGTTATCCATTTAAATTTATCATCGTATCACAATGGGCTAGAACAAATAAATTACCACACGTACTTTTTGAAAACATTATGCGACAAAATCATCCAAAATGATAAAACGAACAATTTATGCACACAAGTCGTTAAATCAATCTATCGTCTGATTTCGGAAGCTAACAATAATCACGTATTACTCAAAGAACTTTTGCAAGCACCAAATAGATTTTCTAGAGGTTTATTTAATTTTGTCGGGAGATTCGAGAATTTTCTTTTCGGAACCATGGACGATTCTGACGCAAGCTACATTAAACAAAATATAGTCAAATTAGAATCGCAACAAACAAGAATTTCACACGAAATAAATAAAGAAATTACTGTTATTAGTCATTTAATTAAATATGTGAACAACACTAATGTTGGAATTTATACAGAATTAATAAAAAGTCAAGATATAAAACTTGCTTTTACTGAAATGGAAAACCTTATAATGAATGAAATACTTGTAATGAAAGAAACTGAAACAGAAATATTTGATATAATTTTCAAAGCAGAAGAAAATAAATTAAGTAATTATATTTTGTTCTCAGAAACCTTTCTAAGTGCTTTAAGAGAAATCGAAACTCAAGGTAATGCAAGATTACCATTCGAACTTTCAATTCATAATATGCCAAACATTATAAAAACTGCTAAAATTGATCCAATTTATGTTATTAAGGCACTTACTTTCCATGTTAAGATTCCACTGATATCAAAAGAATTTAGATTATATAAAACTATACCAATTCCAGCTCATTATAAAAATAATACTTTCTACTTTGTTGAAACAGAAACTAATTTCATTGCTTCAAACAACAATAATGAATATATAAAACTAAATGAAAATGATCTCTCTGATTGTGTTAAAGTAAATCATAAGACCATTTGTAAACCCAAATTTCCAATTTATAACAATGTTAATAAAGATTGTGTGATGAATTTGCATCTTGGAATATTTAACAAAAATCAATGTGTAATCAAAATGTTTAAACTAAATAATGAAATTTGGAAACTAATAAACTATAAAACCTGGTACTATGCTGTTCCAGAATTAACTAATCTAATGATAACTTGTAAAGACAATTTAAAGTATTTTGTTAAAATTGAAAACAGTGGCATTCTCAAAATTGATCCTAAATGCATTGCTAACACTAAAAATGTAAAAATTGAAGCTATCGAAACTGATAATAAAATACAAGAATTATATTATTTTTCTCAAATTGTATTCGATTCAAATTTTAAAATTCCTCTTTCACTGGAAACATCACATTCTAAACCAAATTTTCATTTTGACGAAATTGAAAAAATAAGCGAAACTATCGAACATTTTAATCAAGAAAACATTATGGTACAAAATGATTCAAACAATAACATTTTAATATTTTCCACAATTCTTGTTACTACTTTATTATTTATAACTTTTTTGTATTTAAGTTATAAGAAATTCATCAAATGTAAAATTACTGAAAGTATTGAACAAAATACTGCCAAAACAGAAGAAGAAAACACATAATTAAACTTTTTATGTATATATATATTTCAAATATTTAACCTAGCCGATTCATTCATTCATTGCATTAAGGCAAATTCTTTTTTTTTTGCGCAAAAGAATTTTTTCCAAGGGGGGAGGAATGTTATGCCCTCAAATTCCACACGTCACTTTGCCGCTCACACAATCTCACACTTTTCCTTTTCTTATTCCCAATCCCATGGTCATAAATAAGTACATATGTAGATACATACATACGAGTACATTTCATGATCAAATTCTATACTCAGTGTCGCTCGCATAAACTATGCTAAATAAACAAACCGATCATACACACAATGCTGGTTAATGCTGATAAGGCAAAATAGACACCAAAGATAAACATTCTTCATTCCAAGAAGAATAAACATTTAACAATCGATCGTACCCACAGCTAATAATGCTGAGGAGATAAAATACACTTGAGTATACCTCTCATATTTCGTTTCCTCTTAATTTTCTCGTTCTTGTGTTGTTGGTGTGGCAAACGTTTCGCGTGTACACATATAGTCAGTTCTATGTAATGTGAAGCAAAATGAGTGAATCGGACTGGGACATCTTTTTGAACGTTGTTCAAAAAGTCAGTCTAAAATAGTCCTCAGTAAAGAGAAGTCAATAGTGAGCAAAGTCCAAATAAACAATAAAGTAAAACTACCATTTTAAAAAGTGTCTTGTGTATATTTCTTGGAACATCTTTCTGGTCAAAATCGAAGAACTAATTCTCAACTTGAGCACAACAGTGTATATTTCTTGGAACATCTTTCTGGTCAAAATCGAAGAACTAATTCTCAACTTGAGCACAACAAAATTGGTGGCAGCGGTGGGATAGCTATTCGTTTAGCTACATCAGCAGAGTTTAAGCAGAGGTGAATAATCTTCATAATTTTAAGTTGTGAAATTCTTGTGATTTTATTTAATTTTTATTTTGAAATTTTGCGTGGTCATTGTATGGCATTGTCCATGAGTTTAAGCAGAGGTGAATAATCTTCATAATTTTAAGTTGTGAAATTCTTGTGATTTTATTTAATTTTTATTTTGAATTTTGCGTGGTCATTGTATGGCACTGACCATAAGTTTACGAAGTCGGGACATAGTTATTCCGGACATATCCAACGAGACTCCAGACATAGTTATTCCGGACATATCCAACGAGACTCCAGACATAGTTATTCCGGACATACCTAACGAGTCTCTAGACGTAGTTATTCCAATCCAAAATCCAAAAGTTCCAATCAAATGTCCAATTTCAATTTCAACTGTGCATACAAAATGATCCCCGAATTTTCTGGGGATCCTAATAGTTTAAAAAGATTCATAGAAATAGTGGAGGTACAAGCGCGAAAAGCGCATAGTGAAAACCCTGAAGAGGATCACACTAGTGATCTATTAGATTTACTAAAATCAAAAATCTCAGGTCACGCTTATGACGTGAGCTTCCAAACTAAAGAATTTAGTAATTGGCCTGAGTTAGCCAATTGTTTAAAACAAAATTTTCAAAGGTTTCGGCCTTTACAAACCATACAGGGCGAACTATTTTCAATTTCACAATTACCTGGTGAAATTATTATTAATTACTCTAATCGAGTAAATAAGTTACTTTATGAGTTAAATGCTGCCACAGTGCAGGATATGAAGTCTGAGAGCAATGAGCTCAAAAGACTCAACGAATTAACCGCGATAAACAATTTTAAAAGGGGAATACGTGGTCCTCTCAAGCTCATTGTTAAAACACAAAGTCACAATACGCTTCAAGAAGCAATTAATTTTGCGCTTACCGAAGAATCTCTACTAGTGGCAGAAAATAAAGGGAATTTCTCTTTGCCAAACAATTTTCAACCAAACTATCAAGCAAATAACTTTAGGCCACAAAATAGACCTAAGCCTAACTCTTCCAATAATTGGGGACCTCCTCAACAAAATATCAGTTCATCAAATAATTTTAGACCATCGAATAATAGTTTTCAGAGAAATCCATTTAAGCCTTTTGCGGGCTCTGAACAAAAAATATGTTCGTATTGCAAGAAACAGGGACATTTGATAAATGAGTGTCGAAAGAGAGCTTACAATAATGCTCAGGCACAAGTAAGCCATATACGTCAGGGAAACTATTCAGCAGCTGGGTCGGAAAACTCCCCAACTCAGCTCAGCGAAATCTAGAAGGAGTTTTAAAAGAAAATCTTTTCAAAAATCAAAATCTAAATCGAAATCGTAACCTTGAAGGTATTCCAAGACAAAATCTTTTTCAAAATCAAAATCTAAAAGAAAATCTTTTCAAAAATCAAAATCTAAATCGAAATCGTAACCTTGAAGGTATTCCAAGACAAAATCTTTTTCAAAATCAAAATCTAAAAGAAAATCTTTTCAAAAATCAAAATCTAAATCGAAATCGTAACCTTGAAGGTATTCCAAGACAAAATCTTTTTCAAAATCAAAATCTAAAAGAAAATCTTTTCAAAAATCAAAATCGAAATCGAAATCGTAACCTTGAAGGTATTCCAAGACAAAATCTTTTTCAAAATCAAAATCTAAAAGAAAATCTTTTCAAAAATCAAAATCTAAATCGAAATCGTAACCTTGAAGGTATTCCAAAACAAAATCTTTTCCAAAATCAAAATCTTACATGCACACGAAATCATTGTCAGAACCTCGAGCAAAATCAAGTCACAGACTCAAAACTTAATATTTATCCAAATCTAATTCCATCTCAACATCAAAACTTATCTCACATGACCAAAAGTCAAAATCCTCTGTCAATAAAAAGTCCTAGTTGCATTCTGAATATTAACTCGTATCAAAACTACAGAAGCAAAATAAATTTTTCTATTTCTGGAGGCTGTTGCAGCACCAATTCATTCCTAATAGACACGGGAGCTTCTATTAGTTTAATAAAAAGGGGATGTTTAATGAAAAGTACCTTGGTTTACAACCACAAAAATCCTCTTGTAATTAAGGGAATTTCCTCAGAAGAAATTACAACTTTAGGATTCGCAATTCTAAAGATACAAATCTCAGAAGGTAAGTTCGTAGAACACGAATTTCACATAGTTAACGACCAATTTCCCATAGACTATGACGGGATTATAGGAGAGGATTTCTTAAACAAATACAACGCCAAAATTGATTATAAACTAAAAAAATTATCATTAGAAATGAACGGAACCGTCCTTAGGGTTTCGTATTCAAATGACAATCAGATGGTTAAAATTCCCCCTAGGACAGAGCACTTTATAAAATACGGTCCCATTTTAGAGCTAAATGAAGTCATTGTAGAAGCGGCAGAAATTTTTCCAATGGTTTATATCGCTAGTTCTATTGCGAAAGTAGAAAAAGGATTTGTTAATCTATCCATTTTAAATACATCTGAAAAAGAAATAACCATTCCTGAAGACCTCAAAGTGAGATTTAAGAAATCAGAAAACTTTCATATATATAACATTGGACAATTCAAAAACTATAATGAAGTCAATAATAGGCTCAAGAACTTAGGAAATATATTAGAAGTTGATCATCTCAACATAGAAGAAAAAGAATCCATTGTTGAAATTTGTAGAGAATTTAACGATATTTTCCATCTAGATGGAGATAAGCTTACATACACGAATGGCGTCCAACATAATATCCCTATTGATAAAAATCAGAGGCCAATAAACACTCGTCCGTACCGACTTCCAGAATATCATAAATCCGAAATTCAGAGACAGGTACAAATTATGCTAGATGATAAAATAATACGAGAAAGTACAAGCCCCTGGAACTCGCCACTACTGGTTGTACCTAAGAAACCAGATTCAGATGGCAACAAGCAATGGCGCGTTGTTGTAGATTTCAGGAAGTTGAACGAAGTTACTCTAGCAGATTCTTTCCCTTTACCTAATATCGAAGATATCTTAAATCAATTAGGAGATTCCAAATATTTCTCTATATTAGACTTAGCAAGTGGGTTTCACCAAATTTTGGTCGAAGAAGAGGACAGACACAAAACAGCATTTAGTACGGCATTTGGTCACTACGAATTTAATAGAATGCCTTTTGGGCTACGGAATGCACCACCCACATTTCAACGCCTTATGAATGTAGTTCTTGCAGGTCTTCAGGGTCTGCGATGTTTTGTGTACCTAGACGACATTGTCGTTTATGGTAAGAACCTTACTGATCATAATAAAAAGCTTACAGAAATTTTTAATTGCCTTCGAAAATATAATTTAAAACTCCAACCACAAAAATGCAAATTTCTGCGCAAGGAAGTGTCTTATTTAGGGCATATAATAACTGAAAAGGGAATCAAACCGAATCCTGAAAAAATTACTGCAATAACTAATTTGCAAATACCTAAATCTATTAAACAGTTAAAATCTTTCCTGGGTTTGATTGGATATTATAGGAAATTTATTCCAAATTTTTCCAAAATCGCAGATCCACTACACAAACTACTTCGAAAAGACGTTCCTTTCCTTTGGAATGCGTTCTGCGATGAAGCTTTTTGTCTTTTAAGAGATTCTATTACGAAAGCACCCATTTTGCAATATCCATCTTATGATGATATTTTTTTAATTACTACCGATGCAAGTAACTGTGCTATCGGAGCGGTTTTATCTCAATCGAAAAATTCTGAAACCATAGATTTGCCTATTGCATTTGCTAGTAGGGTTTTAAACAAATCCGAAAAGAATTATTCAACTATTGAGAAAGAGTCTTTAGCCGTGGTCTGGGCAGTTAATCATTTTCGACCATATGTATATGGAAGAAAATTTACTGTTATAACCGATCATAAACCCCTAGTATGGATTCTCAACCTTAAAAATCCTAGCTCTAGGATTATGCGTTGGAAAATCAAATTAGAAGAATACGAATTCGACGTAAAACATAAGGCCGGATCACTTAATACGGTAGCCGATGGACTCTCTCGACTTGAAACACATAATGAAGTTAATGAAATAAATGTACTAACACGATCTCTATCAAAGAATATCGAAGAAAACTTAAAAACTAATACTCCTGATCAAGAAACAAACAATTCTAAAGAAACTTATATAGAAAAAGAAATACAACCCCATATAAACAGTGCAAAAATAATTGTGTCTGAAACTGACAAAGAAAGAATTTTGAGTGAATATCACAGAAATCCTACAGGAGGACATCAAGGAATTAAAAGAACATTTAAGCGAATAAAGATGAACTTCAAATGGCATAATATGCTAAGAGATATTAAAGAATATATTGCAAAGTGCGAAACCTGTCAAAAGAATAAAAATTATTCTTCAAAGAAAATACCAATAAAAATTACCACGACTTCTTCAGTTCCTTTCGAGAAAGTGTCATTGGATATAGTGGGTCCAATACCAACCTCAGAATCAGGAAATAATTATATTTTAACTTTTCAAGACGATTTAACTAAATTTATACTAGCTTTTCCTATAGAAAACCAGGAAGCTGCAACAGTGGCGGAGGTTTTCGTTCGAAGAGTAATATGCATATTCGGGGTGCCACAGTCACTTTTGACTGATCAGGGTTCTAATTTCTTAAGCGATCTGTTTAAACGTGTCTGTCAGTTGTTAAAAATAAAGAAAATCCAGACTACGCCATATCATCCAGAATCAAATGGTTCTTTAGAAAGAAGTCATAGAGTATTAGGAGATTATCTTCGGAGTTACTCAAACAAAGATCCTATCAATTGGGATTCATGGGTTGATTATGCGGTATTTTGTTACAATACCACCCCACATACAGCAACTCAATTCACTCCATATGAAATCCTATTCGGTTTTAAGCCTCAAATTCCTTGTTCGCTAACAAATTCGGTTGATCCAGTTTATAACTATGATGATTTTGTAATTGAACTTAAGTCCAAGCTTCAAAATGGATACCAAATAGCTAAGGGAAATCTTATTAAGGCGAAAATGAAATCGAAAAGTTATTATGATAAAAATTGTGAAGAAGTGCAGTATAATATAGGAGACAAAGTTTTAATACAGAGTAAAGTAAGAACAAATAAAAAACTAACTCCGGTATTTCTAGGTCCTTACGAAATTATAGCAATCAACTCGCCCGAAACCGTTACTGTCAGGGTAGAGAGGAAAAACAAGACAGTTCACAAAAACTTAATCAAGGCATTTAAATCTTGAATATTTGTAAACTTTTATACTAAACTCAATCATTATAGGTTTTCATCATGTTGAGAATAATAATCGTATTATTTCTTGTTAATGCTTCAATGGCAGATACGAGACATGAGTTAAAGGAAATCAAAAATACTACTGCCATACACTTCGAAAATAAAGGCAACTTACTCATTTCTAAAAATGAATGGAATTTTGTTATCCATTTAAATTTATCATCGTATCACAATGGGCTAGAACAAATAAATTACCACACGTACTTTTTGAAAACATTATGCGACAAAATCATCCAAAATGATAAAACGAACAATTTATGCACACAAGTCGTTAAATCAATCTATCGTCTGATTTCGGAAGCTAACAATAATCACGTATTACTCAAAGAACTTTTGCAAGCACCAAATAGATTTTCTAGAGGTTTATTTAATTTTGTCGGGAGATTCGAGAATTTTCTTTTCGGAACCATGGACGATTCTGACGCAAGCTACATTAAACAAAATATAGTCAAATTAGAATCGCAACAAACAAGAATTTCACACGAAATAAATAAAGAAATTACTGTTATTAGTCATTTAATTAAATATGTGAACAACACTAATGTTGGAATTTATACAGAATTAATAAAAAGTCAAGATATAAAACTTGCTTTTACTGAAATGGAAAACCTTATAATGAATGAAATACTTGTAATGAAAGAAACTGAAACAGAAATATTTGATATAATTTTCAAAGCAGAAGAAAATAAATTAAGTAATTATATTTTGTTCTCAGAAACCTTTCTAAGTGCTTTAAGAGAAATCGAAACTCAAGGTAATGCAAGATTACCATTCGAACTTTCAATTCATAATATGCCAAACATTATAAAAACTGCTAAAATTGATCCAATTTATGTTATTAAGGCACTTACTTTCCATGTTAAGATTCCACTGATATCAAAAGAATTTAGATTATATAAAACTATACCAATTCCAGCTCATTATAAAAATAATACTTTCTACTTTGTTGAAACAGAAACTAATTTCATTGCTTCAAACAACAATAATGAATATATAAAACTAAATGAAAATGATCTCTCTGATTGTGTTAAAGTAAATCATAAGACCATTTGTAAACCCAAATTTCCAATTTATAACAATGTTAATAAAGATTGTGTGATGAATTTGCATCTTGGAATATTTAACAAAAATCAATGTGTAATCAAAATGTTTAAACTAAATAATGAAATTTGGAAACTAATAAACTATAAAACCTGGTACTATGCTGTTCCAGAATTAACTAATCTAATGATAACTTGTAAAGACAATTTAAAGTATTTTGTTAAAATTGAAAACAGTGGCATTCTCAAAATTGATCCTAAATGCATTGCTAACACTAAAAATGTAAAAATTGAAGCTATCGAAACTGATAATAAAATACAAGAATTATATTATTTTTCTCAAATTGTATTCGATTCAAATTTTAAAATTCCTCTTTCACTGGAAACATCACATTCTAAACCAAATTTTCATTTTGACGAAATTGAAAAAATAAGCGAAACTATCGAACATTTTAATCAAGAAAACATTATGGTACAAAATGATTCAAACAATAACATTTTAATATTTTCCACAATTCTTGTTACTACTTTATTATTTATAACTTTTTTGTATTTAAGTTATAAGAAATTCATCAAATGTAAAATTACTGAAAGTATTGAACAAAATACTGCCAAAACAGAAGAAGAAAACACATAATTAAACTTTTTATGTATATATATATTTCAAATATTTAACCTAGCCGATTCATTCATTCATTGCATTAAGGCAAATTCTTTTTTTTTTGCGCAAAAGAATTTTTTCCAAGGGGGGAGGAATGTTATGCCCTCAAATTCCACACGTCACTTTGCCGCTCACACAATCTCACACTTTTCCTTTTCTTATTCCCAATCCCATGGTCATAAATAAGTACATATGTAGATACATACATACGAGTACATTTCATGATCAAATTCTATACTCAGTGTCGCTCGCATAAACTATGCTAAATAAACAAACCGATCATACACACAATGCTGGTTAATGCTGATAAGGCAAAATAGACACCAAAGATAAACATTCTTCATTCCAAGAAGAATAAACATTTAACAATCGATCGTACCCACAGCTAATAATGCTGAGGAGATAAAATACACTTGAGTATACCTCTCATATTTCGTTTCCTCTTAATTTTCTCGTTCTTGTGTTGTTGGTGTGGCAAACGTTTCGCGTGTACACATATAGTCAGTTCTATGTAATGTGAAGCAAAATGAGTGAATCGGACTGGGACATCTTTTTGAACGTTGTTCAAAAAGTCAGTCTAAAATAGTCCTCAGTAAAGAGAAGTCAATAGTGAGCAAAGTCCAAATAAACAATAAAGTAAAACTACCATTTTAAAAAGTGTCTTGTGTATATTTCTTGGAACATCTTTCTGGTCAAAATCGAAGAACTAATTCTCAACTTGAGAACAACAGTGTATATTTCTTGGAACATCTTTCTGGTCAAAATCGAAGAACTAATTCTCAACTTGAGCACAACAGTGTATATTTCTTGGAACATCTTTCTGGTCAAAATCGAAGAACTAATTCTCAACTTGAGCACAACAGGTGACCAAAATGTAAAAAGCTCCATATCTCGAGAACGATGCGAGATAGACGAAAAATAACGATTTTTTTGAGGTTGTATGGTGGGGGGACTCAATTTGAGACGCTTAATACGATCCCATCAAAACATTCCTGAAATCTCACTTTCCTGGGTGACCAAAATGTAAAAAGCTCCATATCTCGAGAACGTTGCGAGATAGACGAAAAATAACGATTTTTTTGGGGTTGTACGGTGGGGGGACTCAATTTGAGACGCTTAATACGATCCCATCAAAACATTCCTGAAATCTCACTTTCCTGGGTGACCAAAATGTAAAAAGCTCTATATATCGAGAACGTTGCGAGATAGACGAAAAATAACGATTTTTTGGGGTTGTACGGTGGGGGGGACTCAATTTGAGACGCTTAATACGATCCCATCAAAACATTCCTGAAATCTCACTTTCCTGGGTGACCAAAATGTAAAAAGCTCCATATCTCGAGAACGATGCGAGATAGACGAAAAATAACGATTTTTTTGGGGTTGTACGGTGGAAGGACTCAATTTGAGACGCTTAATACGATCCCATCAAAACATTCCTGAAATCTCACTTTCCTAGGTGACCAAAATGTAAAAAGCTCCATATCTCGAGAACGATGCGAGATCGACGGAAAATAACGATTTTTTGGGGGTTGTACGGTGGGGATACTCAATTTGAGACGCTTAATACGATCCCATCAAAACATTCCTGAAATCTCACTTTCCTATGTGACCAAAATGTAAAAAGCTCCATATCTCGAGAACGTTGCGAGATAGACGAAAAATAACGATTTTTTTGGGGTTATACGGTGGGGGGACTCAACATGAGACGCTTAATACGATCCCATCAAAACATTCCTGAAATCTCACTTTCCTGGGTGACCAAAATGTAAAAAGCTCCATATCTCGAGAACGATGCGAGATAGACGAAAAATAACGATTTTTTTGGGGTTGTACGCTGGGGGGAACCAATTTGAGATGCTTAATACGATCCCATCAAAACATTCCTGAAATCTCACTTTCCTAGGTGACCAAAATGTAAAAAGCTCCATATCTCGAGAACGTTGCGAGATAGACGAAAAATAACGATTTTTTGGGGGTTGTACGCTGGGGGGTCTCAATTTGAGACGCTTAATACGATCCCATCAAAACATTCCTGAAATCTCACTTTCCTGGGTGACCAAAATGTAAAAAAGCTCCATATCTCGAGAACGATGCGAGATAGACGAAAAATAACGATTTTTTGGGGGTTGTACGGTGGGGGGTCTCAATTTGAGACGCTTAATACGATCCCATCAAAACATTCCTGAAATCTCACTTTCCTGGGTGACCAAAATGTAAAAAGCTCCATATCTCGAGAACGATGCGAGATAGACGAAAAATAACGATTTTTTTGGGGTTGTATGGTGGGGGGACTCAATTTGAGATGCTTAATACGATCCCATCAAAACATTCCTGAAATCTCACTTTCCTGGGTGACCAAAATGTAAAAAGCTCCATATCTCGAGAACGATGCGAGATAGACGAAAAATAACGATTTTTTGGGGGTTGTACGGTGGGGGGACT